>CAJPEV010003673.1:0-28844 GCA_905338385.1 Darwinula stevensoni | reverse complement strand
GACCATGCGGTGCTTCACCCACTTGAGCACCCATCGGTGTGAAACCAAAATCACTGTTGAATTTTTCAAATGTTCTCGTTGAAGTTACCCGAAATCCATTGCTTCAAAGTATTTAATTAATCATGACCCAGTTAACTCTTACATGCAAAAAAGCCTGCATTGGCATTTTTCAATTATCCGTACATGCACTATCCCTAGTTTCATCTTTGCTAAATTTTTAGCTTGACAATCGTCGCCTAGAATATCGACGCTCCAAATTATACCAGGTTATATTGCTACGCATGGGTGTTTCCTGAATCATGTGGACGATGACCTTATGGGCCTTTCCACATCAGAGGCTAAGCGCATTTAAAAATGGCTCGTAACAGCAATAGGCCTGCAAGTCATAGGCTTAGTGCGTCTCGTGGTTCGCCCTTGCATCTGAGAAGCATACATAACAACTAACCAGAAGAAAGATATCTCATCGACAAGGAAACGGTTTCCGTGACAAAAAAAGAAACTAAGTCTGGATTAATGAATAGTGTTTTTTGGGTGATCAGATCAATGTCTCATGGACTTAATCGAGAACGCGCACCGGGTTTCAACTGTATATTGCTACGCATGGGTGTTTCCTGAATCATTTGGACGATGACCTTATGGGCCTTTCCACATCAGAGGCTAAGCGCATTTAAAAATGGCTCGTAACAGCAATAGGCCTGCAAGTCATAGGCTTAGTGCGTCTCGTGGTTCGCCCTTGCATCTGAAAAGCATACATAACAACTAACCAGAAGAAAGATATCTCATCGACAAGGAAACGGTTTCCGTGACAAAAAGAGAAACTAAGTCTGGATTAATGAATAGTGTTTTTTGGGTGATCAGATCAATGTCTCATGGACTTAATCGAGAACGCGCACCAGGTTTCAACTGTATTGAGTTTGGCTTCGCCAAAATGGGCGCGGATGTAACTGCATGTTAAATTTAAGTGATTTTTCTTTCATTTAATCTCAGTGAAGATACATAAAGCTGTTGCACACTTTCCTTGGCTATATCTTCTCTTAAGGCCTATCCATGTTAATGAATTAAAAAAAACTGGCGTCGTCCCCAGTCACTAAAATACCTATTGTTGGAAAAGTCTGCAATGAATACTTCATTTTAGAATATGGATATATCACTAAGATAAGTGACCTCACATGGAAACCAAACTCGCAGATCTCCGGTGGCTCCAAGGACCTTAGTACAACTTCAAAGATAAAAAAAATTTTAACCTGTCCATATACTGGTGCCTTTACCCTATATTGGAATGCGTTCAGGCTGTTCACGGTGAAGCCTTTCACCTACACAACCGTAGCCCTCCAATAGGCAGGCTGGGTAACCTATAGATCTAGGCCTTTCCATATCATAGGCTTGGCAGCATATTAGCCTAAGAGCCTTCGCCTTGCCGGGTCATAGGTTGGGTGGGATGGTGTAACCTTTACTTCCAATGTAATCAGACACCATGAAGTTTTTCTTTCGGCAGGTCACTGCGCCATATTCATCCTACTTATTTATGGTTTTGTAGTGCTAGGGCCAGGATGGCACTTTGTCTAGCACCGTGGGTTAAAATGAAAGGCCAGTTGGGAGCTCCATAATTAATCTATTGCTTGACATTTGAAAACTAATAAAATATATGAAAATAAATAAAATAAATAAATAAATAAATAAGTGAAAGACAAAGAACAATGACTCAGGCAATGGTTCAGCAAAAGTGTAAAAGTTTAGCAGGCGCTAGGCCATGTAAAAACACTGGATAAACAGACCAGACTTGAGGAAAACCAGCAAGGGAATGTGCAGACCAGCAAGGCTCAGCAGACCAAAAACGAATGTGCAGACCAGCAAGACTCGGCAGACTCAGCACACGACGAAAGAAGCGCCAACCGGAAGACGGGCTCCCCCTGACACACCCCCAGCTCTGGCTGCTCTCTCATATATATGTTCAAGTGTCATGTGAGGTAGAGGAGAACCATCACTTGGAGCAGTTAAGAGTGTTCAACCACGTCCATGCTTGATAAAAACCACTCCTCCAGTAAAAACAAGCACAGCACAAAACTTGTCCTCAAAGCCTCTGACTCGCTGGTCTAGTCCCTTTCAGCAACACTGGATGCTGGTCGTGTCGTCTGCTCCTTAGACACGACACTACATACGCCCCTTCCATTCACAAGCTTTTGTCCTCAAAAGCATAATACACATTTCCCACAAGTGAAGAAAACTTGTATTATCACAATATTGAGTGCCATTGAAATTCTCAAAATAAATAAAAATGGAAATGAACAAATAAAAAAAAACATTTCCCAAGAACCAAAAAGCAGATAGCCACTTTGGCACACACAAAAAAAAAAATGGCCGCTTTGGCCCAAAATGAGTAATAGCCACTTGGGCAAAAATAATCAACAGCTACATTGGCACAAAAGAACAAATGGTTGCTTTGACATAAATGGGCAATGGCCGCTTTGGCAAAAATGAGCAATAGCCACATGGGCACAAATG
The DNA here is from genome assembly GCA_905338385.1 of Darwinula stevensoni. Classification (NCBI taxonomy): domain Eukaryota; kingdom Metazoa; phylum Arthropoda; class Ostracoda; order Podocopida; family Darwinulidae; genus Darwinula; species Darwinula stevensoni. The sequence continues at coordinate 26,342 of CAJPEV010003673.1, read as the reverse complement.
AGCAATAGCCACTTGGGCACAAACAAAATCAAGAGCCCACTTGGGGAGAAAAAAAAAAGCAAGTAGCCGCTTGGGCACGAAAGTAGCATCCAATATAGCATATCAAGTGAGCTTGCATCCAGATCATTTGTTTATACCATCATAATAATAAAAAATGGAATGCTTCAAGGAGAGAAAAAATAAATAAAATTCCAACAGGACATCCAGGCATCAAAAACAAATATATGATGCACTAGAACAAGCATTCCCTTACATTCAAAACAGATCATGGCCTAGAGACAGACCTTATCATCCAAAGAAATCCAGGGTGTAGCCACTTGGGCATGAACCAGAAGAAAAAAAATTTTTGAGGGGTGTAGCCGCTTGGGCACGAACCAAAAATCCACAAGAAAAAAAAAATTGAGGGGTTTAGCCGCTTGGGCACGAAATGAGCTGTAGCCAAATACATCCATCAAACAAGCTAAGTTAGTTGACAAAGCCATCCTAGTATATATCCAAGAATAACGGAGCCTAATTAATCAGAAATTCAATGCAATGGAGAAAGTGATACAATTTGGCTAAATTACAAGGTTACCCAAAAAAAAGGAAATTACTGTTGGAGAAACTTCATGAGGTTACCAAAAATTTACAAGGTTGCCAAGAAAATTATAAATTTCAAAGAAGATCCGGAGGTGATTGGGCATTGCCTTTCCAGGAGGTTCCTAGTCCTCTGCAAAATGTGTGTGTAAGTTTTAAGGCGTTCCGGTTGCAAATGAACCCCATCAAGAAGAAAACGGCGGTCAGGGGCCACGCGTCGGTATGCATTCTGTTCAAAGAAGATAACTTGATCTCCGAACCTTAATTGGCATCGGGACANGGACCGATTAATGTATGCGAACCCAGAACGGCATTAAGAACTAGTCCGGGTACATCTTGTGCGTATGAAGTTTTCTTACACTTAAAGGACCCGCCAGATTGTAGAAAAGAAGTTCTAGACCGTCAACACCCTTATTTTGTCCGAGTCAGTGACAAAGGTACCTGGGCTTATTCTGTGGCTCAACAAATGACCCTAGTAGTAACATGTCCACGAACGGACCAGAAGAAAGTGTTCAATAATGTCACTAATCATTCTTTAAATTTCTCTGGTCTGATAACTTTGCCAGCCACATGCAGTGCGCATGCGGCTGGATTGATATTGCCTTCCAGCTACACGGGACATTCGAAAGGAATTCAAGTAATTCATCATATCCTTCAGATACCTGATGTTAAGAGCCTGCTAAATGCCTCGATCATAAATTTGTTGAAAAAAGTGGTGAATGATGAGAAATACAAGGAAATGAGAATGAAAATCGAAAGTATAAGGGGAAGTAGCCTCATTCCAATGGGACTTCCTCTTCAGGAAATTAAGAAAGAAATTCCGGAACTCGATAAACAAGGTATGCCAAGTATTGCCTGGTTCGAAACGAGAACCATCCCCACACCCACGATCACAACTTTGGCTATTCTTGGGCTTATGGGCGGAATAGGGTGGATTGTTTGCCGCTCATGCGCTAGATTATCGGTGATTAGACACCAAACCAATGAGGGGTTCTTCTCTGGGCCAAGGTTTGGATTTTTCAAACCGGCTCAAAGACGGCACCCATCACCACCTGTCCAGGAATTAGGGACTATAGAGGCGGTGCAAGAGAATGAACCACTGCATGAATATGGAAGTTTTCATTGAAAAGATTCGTCATGTAAGGTTGTTCAAAGAATGCCATGGAGATGTTTTGTACTAACCCATTTTGAATTACTGTCTAAAAATGTGGAGCAACACTCTGGGCCAGGCAAGAAATTGTGAAAGAGAGAGAGAGGTGCCAATGAACCCGTGAGTGTGCTATGAGGCAATACGGCTTCGTCGTCCACTTTGCTCCAGGAGAGGAAAAGAGACTCCCCCGCACAAACTTTGTCGGAGTAGGTTCTTTGGAAGAAGCCTACCCCGAGCAGTCGGTGCCGAGTGATGTAACGGGCCGACGCCCTTCCAGACATGTCGTCTAGGGAAAGGAAAATGAGGCATGCTGATTGAGGAGACGGACAGGAGTCAGGGTGATAAGCTGAGGAGACAAGGGGAAAACGTATGAGGGGACATTATCTCAGGGATGCCGGATCGGGATCACCATCCCCGCCCTTCCAGAGGTGACCTCCAGTCAGGATCAGGAGGACAATATCTTCGGACATCCCTGTCCAGAAAATCCATGTCGCAACCAATGGTTTATGAGAAAACCTCATTTCCAAAACCATCGGTTGGACAGGTACATGCTCGGAGATACGGACCAAGAAATTAATGAAGATGATTTTGTCGTCGAGTGCGTTTCCCAATAAGATCTGTTCCTGGGGATTGAACAACCAATGGGCGCACGCTTCCAGCCAAGAATCCCTCCTCCAGGAACCTCCTCAGCCACCCTGAAGAAAAAGGAAGAAACTTCGTCCGAGAAGACCAGTCCCAAGAGAAGCGAGGGGACTCGGCCCTGCCCTTGATAGTGGAGTTCTTCCCTCCTCAGTCCGACTAGAGTGTTAGTGCCCTAGTTCGACCCGTAAGAGCAGGTCTCCCGATAGAGTCGAAAACTTTTTCTCTCTTACGCGCGTTTGCCCAGGAACCGGGTAGCTCCTTATTTGTTTGTGAATCTCATAAACTAACACATTTTTTTCTTCTATATACTTTTGCTGAACAACCAGGTAACCTTTACACACTTATGTAATAAATTAATTATCAGACTCGGTTGTGGGATATTTCTTTCTCGGCCGTGAACAGGCACGAACCTTTCCTCCCGAAGGAAGGAAGAGTTTCTGAAAGGATAGTTGTCAGGCGCGGGACGCTAGGGAGCGAATTTGATCAAATATTTGTTGTCTGTACTTAACAACCTGCCGCAGCGCCCCGTGCCCGTGACACAATGCTAAGGACAGCAGTTTGGCTTCTTGACCAGTAAGGGAAGCATCACTATTATTGATATTCAATGATTTTGCATGGATGCAGATGCACAGGCAGCTTGAATCCCTGATTAAAGTTTTTAACTTGCTGGCTTTCATTTTCAAGCTTTAAACCCTATTTTCTTCGACACGTAGAGGTGAGAATTCTTGCTCCCATTAATTTCTTATTCCCCTAAAATAAATTTTCATATACATAGTATAGGTTCTGAAGTTCGTATCAGATGCAAATATATGAGGATTTTAAAAATATTAGGTTGGAAAGAAAGTCTTGCAACACTTTCTAAAACTATTAATAACAATTTTCGAGGGAATAATGGGCGGGGCTTTGAATTTGTATATGCTGGTTTGTCCCCTCGACTTACAGTGCCATTTAGGCCTTTAAGGATGAGAACATGGGCTTTGAATTTAGGACGTGTAACGATAAGGCAATCGCAGGCCTATTCATACCTTCACGAACCATTTCTGAGAGGACATGTAACGTTAGACCGAAACGGCGGTCAGGGGCCACGCGTCGGTATGCATTCTGTTCAAAGAAGATAACTTGTTCTCTGAACCTTAATTGGCATCGGGACATAAGAACAGAAGAATACGTGCGACGGCGTGACTCAAAGTCGGCAACTGCCCTCCTTCTCCTATCAGGGTTGGGAGACTCACCCCTAGGGTAAGGTTTAATGACAACAATTTTTTGGGCCCCAGCAAGAAAGAGAAAAGACAGAAGCTCCAGCTGCCACTCAACATAAAATCCCGGCTCCTCAGTGAGATCCCTATTATCCAATTCGTTCTCTCCGCAGTGCACAGTGACATGCGGAGGAACACGGGGTGGGCTACCAGCAAAGATGTCTCGCTGCAAATGGTCCAAGAGAGACTTGGCCATTGCTCCTGGAAGCCCAACAAATCTGGTCCCAGCGGATGCTTGCAGGCGAGGAAATCTGTCAGGTTGGGCGACAGCTATAGCCATAGCCCTCTCAATGAATGAATGTCCGACCGCAAGAAAGGAGATCGGCGTCAGATAGGCTTCAGGGTTGACAGGGATGGAAGAGCCGGATGGTCGAAACATATTCTTTGGCCGCAAACGGCTCTCCTCATGAGATATGCCGATGGAAAAACGCTTCCCTCCCCTCCACATGTTCTAATTAAAACAGAAATATCAGCAGAAAATACTAAGAAGAATCACAGACTAAGCTGAGCAATGAAGAAACAAATATAATCAAGCTCCAAAGTGAGGTATCCCAAATAGACGACTCAGATCAAAGTATATCCAGAGCAAAAGAAAAATCCACCAACAATATAAACCAACAGGCCATAGCTGCTTGAGCGTGGGAACAGCAAGATCCAATGAAATGCAACATAATTTAACTGGGTACAGCCGCTTGGACACGAGCACCAATGTTACCAATAAGATACAGGATTCCCATAACGCTCAGGAGGGCGTCCGATTCGCTGTGGCCGCTGCAAGGCTGTTCGAGAATTTGAAAGTTCATCACCATTGTCTCCTGAATCATTATTAAAATCATTGGAAACCATGCAAAGTACAGGTGAATCTTTTAAAGAGACTAGATCCTCCGTGCCTTCATCAGAATCGGATGAAGAACACTCTGAAATTTCAAGACGATGTGGTCGGGGAACAAACCTTTTTACACGGTTGTATGGAAAAACCTTAGTGGCACGAGTAGCCAGATTCTCAACTTTAAGAGTCTGAGGCCTTGTAATAACTAATAAGTAAATACTAATAACTCGATAAGGGACAGACTCATACTTTCCACATAATTTTATTGACTTTCCTTTGGGAGCCTTTCCCAGTACAACCCAAACCAAATCTCCTACCTCCCAGGCAGACATGAATTTTTGTCTAGCATCATAATAAATCTTCTGCTTTTCTTGAGCATTTCTGAGATTGCCAAACACTCTCTGCCTCATCTCATGTAGAGGCCAACTCACCCGCAAAAGGTTGTCTAAAGCTTTCTTCTGCTTTTCTTGAGCATTTCTGAGATTGCCAAGCACTCTCTGCCTCATCTCATGTAGAGTAGAGGCCAACTCACCCGCAAAAGGTTGTCTAAAGCTTGGAAGGGCATCAAATTCAATAGGAGTCCTTGGCTCAATGCCGAACAGGACCTCATAAGGACTTTCCCCTAAAGACTGTTGAACTGAAGTCCTATAAGCAAAAAGAAGNTCAAGAAGAAAACGGCGGTCAGGGGCCACGCGTCTGTATGCATTCTGTTCAAAGAAGATGACTTGATCTCCGAACCGTAATTGGCATCGGGACACAAGGACAGAAGAATATGTGCGACGGCGTGACTCAAAGTCGGCAACTGCCCTCCTTCTCCTATCAGGGTTGGAGACTCACCCCTAGGGTACGGTTTAATGACAACAATTTTTTGGGCCCCGGCAAGAAAAAGAAAAGACAAAAGCTCCAACTGCCACTCAACGTAGAATCCCGGCTCCTCAGTGAGATCCCTATGATCAAGTTCGTTCTCTCCGCAATGCACAGTGACATGCGGAGGAACACGGGGTCGGCTGCCAGCAAAGATGTCTCGCTGCAAATGGTCCAAGAGGGACTTGGCTGTTGCTCTTGGGAGCCCAACAAATCGGGTCCCAGCGGATGCTTGCAGGCGAGGAAATCGGTCAGGTTGGGCAACAGCTACAGCCATAGCCCTCTCAATAAAGGAATGTCCGACCGCAAGAAATGAGATCGGCGTCAGATAGGCTTCAGGGTTGACAGGGATGGACGATCCAGATGGTCGAAACATCTTCTTCGGCCGCAAACGGCTCTCCTCATGAGATATGCCGATGGAAGAACGCTTCCCTCCCCTCCACATGTTCTAATTAAAACAGAAATATCAGCATAAAATATTAAGAAGCATCACAGACTAGGCTGAGCAATGGAATACTTGAAGAAACAAATATAATCAATGAGGTATCCTAAATAGACGACTCAGATCAAAGTATATCCAGAGCCAAAAAAAAAAAAATCTACCATGATATGAGCCAACAGGCCATAGCTGCTTGAGCATGGGCACAACAAGATCCAATAAAATCTAACAGTGTGCAACAGAATTTAACTGGGTGCAGCCGCTTGGGCACGAGCACCAAAGTTACCAATAAGATACAGGATTGCCATAACGCTCAGGAGGGCGTCTGATTCGCTGTGGCCGCTGCAAGGCCGTTTGAGAATTTGAAAGTTCATCACCATTGTCTCCTGAATCATTGGAAACCATGCAAGGTACAGGTGAATCTTGTGAAGAGACCAGATCCTCCGTGCCTTCATCAGAATCGGATGAAGTACACTCTGAAACTTCAAGATGATGTGGTCGGGGAACAAACCTCTTTACCCGGTTGTATGGAACAACCTTGGTGGCACGAGTAGCCAGATTCTCAACTTTAAGAGTCTGAGGCCTTACACTAACAACTCGATAAGGGACAGACTCATACTTTCCGCATAATTTTATTGACTTTCCTTTGGGAGCCTTTCCCAGTGCAACCCAAACCAAATCTCCTACCTCCCAGGCAGACATGAATTTTTGTCTAGCATCATAATGAATCTTCTGCTTTTCTTGAGCATTTCTGAGATTGCCAAGCACTCTCTGCCTCATCTCATGTAGAGTAGAGGCCAACTCACCCGCAAAAGGTTGTCTAAAGCTTGGAAGGGCATCAAATTCAATAGGAGTCCTTGGCTCAATGCCGAACAGGACCTCATAAGGACTTTCCCCTAAAGACCGTTGAACTGAAGTCCTATAAGCAAAAAGAAGGGTGGGCAGCCAAATGTCCCACTTCTCTGGACAGTCCACAACATATGATCGCAGTATAGAAAGCAGTGTACGGTTAAACCGTTCCACCAATCCATCACTTTGAGGATGGTACACTGCTGTGGCTGTCTTTCTAACTCCTAACAACCTACAAATCTCTGCCATCAAGGTCCCTTCAAATGATCGACCCTGATCAGTATTAAATTGTTCTGGCAACCCAAACCTCATAAAGACTTCTTCTACCAGCTTTTTAGCAATTGTTTCTGCCTTTTCATCTGGCAGGGGAAAAGCCTCAACCCACCTGGTAAAGTAATCGGACACAACTAGAATTACATTAATGCCTAGAGGAGTTTCTGGGAGTCCTGACAGAATATCAGCAGCCATCATTTGAAATGGTCTCTCTGGATGTTGTATTGGATGTAATGGAGCAGATGGAATTGGTGAAGCCCGTTGTCTTAGTTGGCATTCAGTACATGATCGAATCCAATCTGCAATGTCAGTATTAATCCCAACCCAATAAGCACAACTCCTCAGTCTCTCACGTGTCTTTTTGACTCCAAGATGTCCAGCTGTTGGATGGTTGTAAAAGCTACTCAGAATGGTTGGGACCTTTGACCTAGGTACCAGAATTTCTAATTCTTCTGAGGTGACTCTGTACAGAAGACCGGACTTAAACACAAGATGTCCCATTTTCAACAGAGATAAATAGGATTTCAAAAGATCATCTTCAACAGAAGTCTCCTCAGGAAGATGTAGTGTCGTGTCTGAGGAGCAGACGACACGACCAGCATCCAGTGTTGCTGAAAGGGAATAGACCAGCTAGTCAGAGGCTTTGAGGACAAGTTTTGTGCTGTGCCTGCTTTTCAGTGGAGGAGTGGTATTTATCAAGCATGGACGTGGATGAACACTCTAACTGCTCCAAGTGGGGGTTCTCCTCTACCCCACATGACACCTGAACATTGATACGAGAGAGCAGCAGAGCTGGGGGTGTGTCAGCGGATCCCGTCTTCCGGTGCTGGCGCTTGTTTCGTCGTGGTGCTTGGTCTGCCGAGTCTTGCTGGTCCACACATTCCCTTGTTGGTTTTCCCAAGTCTGGCTGGTCTGTTCATTCAGTGTTTTTTCATGGCCTAGCGCCTGCCAAACGTTTGCTCGCTGGTTACATTCCAGCCTATGGCCTGAGCCTACTATTCATTGCCTTTCGCTTATTTATCTATTTATTTATTTATTTATTATATTTATTTTATTTATTTTCATGTTTTATTAGTTGTTTTTTTTTATTATGTCAAGCCAATAGAGTAATTATGGAGCTCCTCACTGGCCTTTCATTTTAACCCATAGTGCTAGGCAAAGTGCCATCCTGGCCCTAGCACTACATATTGAAAGTCTTGTTCAAGGACTCGCTCCCAAAAATTATGCAGCATTCTAGTGCCGAAATCATACAAGTAATCCTTCTGCTCTAGCCTTTCTTGCTTGGTCAGCTTCATCTCATTTTTGGCACCTAAATGCCTTTCTTAAAAGTATATTTCCATATATGCAAATCGTTTGAATCCTACCTAGACTTTATTCTAGATACATGGCCCCAACAGGCCGTTATGTGTTAGCAAATTTAAATAAAGACCTTTCAGGAGAGGGGTTTTTGGGGCCAATGAGCTGAAGTTGACTGCAAAATTGACTGGATTGCAAGTTGGTATGGTTCCGGTCTTAGAATTTTGCATGATGATTGGGAGCAAATCATTGAACATGGTGGTCTTTTGATGGAAGGCTAATTGTAAAACAATATCTGTGCATGCATGGTTTCTTAGTGAGACTGAGAACTTCTTGAATGACCGAAGAATGAATTGTATGGCGAAGGTGTGAGAATATTATTTATAAGTTTTTCAACTGGGCAAGAACTTCTTAAATTGTTCCACCACTGAATCCAATGAGTCTTTGTTCATTTCTTTGAAAGTTGAATATCGCATAGGGTAAGCACCTCAGATTTTGTCACTTACGCCCCAGTTTTTGGCAACGCTGATCTGATTACCATAGGAAGTGGACACCCTGTGTGCACACCGGGAAACGTTAGTAATGAGTCCTCGTACGGGAAAATGTTGATAGAATGCTTGAAAACGTCCAGATTAACTAAGCTGGATTTAAGCCTGAATGGTCAACAACTGGAGACCAGCCAGAAACAGGAGTGTTTACCTGGTGTTGCTTGGTAATTTCCAGATCATTGCAATAATTTTAAATCTTCTTTGAGTTGAGGTATTTCTGGATTCTGTGTAGGTCTAACAGCGACAAAATCAGAATGAAAATGTTTAACGTTTAATGCAATGCATTTATATGCAATACATTTCAGGGATGAACTCCATATGTCTCCGTTCTTTCTCAGCACCAGTTCTAGTTAATGAGTGGAATCACCTTAACCTTCTTTTCTGTTTAAAGAGGGAATAACATGGACACCTTTTGAAGATAAAATAATGTATGATGACTACCTCGTTACATTACCTTCATATAAGGTCGATATAGATGCACTCCTCAGGCATGGTAAGGTTACCGTCCACACAGCAGGGGAGCAGTGTGGCAACAAGAAACGGTGAAGTTACTAGTCCAAAAACACCACCCCCAGGGCATGGTTACATGACCAAACTGCATGTTAATATAACTAGGATTTGAGGGTGGTTTTTGAACTGGTAACTTCACCATTTTTTTCTTGTTTCCTTGCCGTACACGAGCTGTGTGTGTAGAGGTGAATGGATCGCAATTTCAGCAATTGCTATAAATTTATTGTAGATCTGATCATGAATTCCAGTTTTAAATGAAGTATTTTGTTACCTTTAATATGTTTTCGTTGTATTTGATCACTACAAATGAACACGTTTTTCTGACTTATCTTTCTGCATAAGACTGGTTATTTCTCCACTGCAGTTTCTTTTTAAGCACCTTGTATATTGTGAATGTCTTTTTAGTTTGCACATTGTGATTGTCCGCGCAGCGCTACTGATGTTGGAAATCACGTGACGGAGGATTAAAACTTTTTGGCATCCTTTGAAGTAGGTATCGCATATTAAAAGTACTCCCTGCAAATGTTACAGCTCCTAAGAGGATAGAGTCCTACTGATACTTCTGTGGAAGATCTACAGGGAGATTGACTCCTATGAGGCTAGATAATACATAATAGCATTCGTCTCAAATTTAATGCCCCTTCAGCAGACCCTTTCATAGCACATTGAAAAAATTCGTAGAAGCTATATTTAATTCACAAATAAGATTCACTGTTGCCAGTCACCATCAAAGACATCCGTCTTCCCATGAGAAGCGCAAGAATGGTGTATTGCAAATGAAAGTGCCTCAGGCCTAGAACCCTTCTTATGTGTATTCACTCCAGGAGACGGCTCCAAAGATTTTATTGCTCATGAAAATTAAGGAGTAAATTGAACTTCTGACCCATGATGTCCCCAAATATCCGTTCGAGCGATGGCAGATATTCCAGAAACGACGTCATTGAAGAGAGGTCTGCTTCTTCCCACATTTACTAACCTATTCTCAACAGGCAGGAGCTCACTCATAATCGAGATCACAATTATTCACCCGAGGTCATCGCGTCACACTGCCCAAACTACCCAGAGCACCAGAGCCACGCAAGTGACGGAAAACTTGTAACAAGGTCCATTAAACGAGGAAGAGGAAGCCTCAAGCCGGTCCGCCTGGGCGGTTGGGGATACGACGGCATCTTCTCTCCTGGGAGGTTCCGACCTCTGGAAATCATCCTCCTTGTCCTTGGTGTTGCCACCACTGAACTGCTCGTGGTACGTACGATAGTCTTCTGCGCCTGCAGCTGCCACGTAGGTATGGTGACGTCCTGGTGGTTGCAACCCATGGTTTGGCCTGTTTACCGTCGGCGGAAGAAGTTCCACTGGCGGGGATTCCGAATCTTCATCCTCTGGCGGGGTCATAAAGTACACGTCGGTCACATGCCGGATCTCCACTTTGTTGTTCAGCGTCTTCTTTGAACCCGGATTCAGTTTTTTGGCTAGCTTCTTCAGCTTCTGGAACTGAAATAAGTAACACGTTCTCTCAGATACGACTCTAACAATATGACATGCGCTTCCATTATTGCTAAATTTTTAGGAATGCATAATCAGATATGCTGTCTAGACTTGTATGACAGATCATCCACAAGCTTCAGTCAGCAACCTAGGTAAATTTCAGCAAGTTTTAACCTATGTTGCCGTTTTAGTTGGACAGCATGCAGGAACCTTTACCCCCCCCCCCCCCACTCATAGCTTAAAGTGTATTCGCAATCGCATATTGTCATTCAGTGCAGCAAATATTGTCCAGCTTTCTTTACCGGAAGGGATCGACTGGGAGAGTCATAAAAAGTTGAATAAAACTCCGGCACTGCTTGCTATTATTGAAAAACCTACTGGACTGTTGAATCTTCGTTTTCACGTTTTTCATACTCCCTGTATTCGTAGGTGACTAGCTGCAATATCGAGCTAGGTGCTGTGTCTCATCAGAGCCAATTGCGAGCAGATGATGTTTCTTGTATGGACGATGACATAAAAAAACACCTCGATCTGACAAGTCGTTGCGTGAACATAATGTAAAACATGAACTAGCGTGTTCAAAAATAAATAGGACAATTGTGGATGAAAATTTTTCTATCGCTTTGATATAACTCTACAAATAAAAAGCCGCTCTCATCGAACTTGAATTAATTCATTCTCTCTTTCAGCAATTTCTCTTCGTCCTCTACCGCAATGACTGAAAACTTGGAGTCTTTAGAAAGCTACGTAAATAGGGTTTACCCTCGGTGCGCAATTACTCTTCACTTTGGCATGGGTGTAAGACCATTCAAACCAAAAAAGAGGAATATATCAGCTCGAATATGCCGAGGAACGTCTGAGTGTCAAGAGAATACATATGTCGAGAAATGGCCCATTTTGTAGAGCTGTCGATAATCCTTTCAGACTCCCAAAAAGAGCAGATAAACCAAAATTTAAGACCGTTCATAACATTTTCGGGCCTTCAAGAACATTTCTTGCGCGTTCATGAGTAGCCTCGGAATCATCTCGCCTGATCCCCTCATATCAAACAAGAAGTAACCATTTTTGAAGTTGAGCCTCTGACCTCTTATCAGCATCACGCATGCATATAGGCATATCTGCATGTTATCGTGAGAAAGCATGTACGCACACGGTCACGAGGCAATGAGGGTGGTTTTTGGACTGGTAACTTCACCGTCATCTTACCCTGTTTTCTTACTTTCAAAACGTGTCCGTGTGGCTTCGTCTCTCCTCTGTGCTGCAGCGATGGCCCATTCACGAAGTCACACAGACACATATTGTGGGTAAAATAAGCAAGTAAGGTGACGGTGAAGTTACCAGTCCAAAAACCACCCTCATTGCCTTACATTACCTTTCGAGGCCGTGTGTGTAAATTCACTTATCTGACGCGCGCTACGAACGTAATATTTTTGCAATAGACCGACAGATCAAGACAGTATGCATTAACCTATGAGAAAAAGAATCCTTGCGCTTAAGAGTGCTCCGAATAGCTGTAAAACAGGAAGTGCGAAACCTTACCCTGCTGCAATAGCAAAGTAGAAATCCAACTGAATTTCAGAAAGGGAAGGACATCGATGAACATGTTTCCCGCCGAAATATCTGCCCAAAAGCATCATCCACCATTAAATCAAGTCCCATCCTCGTCTTTTTTTTTCATTATTTTTGCAGCGCTTAAGGCATCTAATAACCGTGAAGCTATATCGCCCCGTTAACCTTCTAATCCTAAATGTTCCTATGCAAAAAAAAATCCTTTCTTCATCCCATCAAGCGAGCAGCCTCGATTAAATACGAAAAATTGCCGAATTTTCAACCTTTCGTGCGGTTCGCCTGCGTCGAGTCGCAAAGTACACTCTCAACGAATGACCTTGCGGAACTTGAAATTCGAACCTGTTTTGAGGAAATGTGAAGGAGCTCGGGGAAGACGGTCCAAGCCACGTGCCGATTGCAATGATCTTCATCCCTGCTGTTATCCTCATACCGGAGAAAGCTGCTCGTGTCCCGGGGCAGCAATTTCCCCACCGTCATCTTCACCGTCGAAGCACTCTTATCCAACGAATCCAAGAGGTAGTCCAAAGCCGAGCTCTCCTTTGGCGACTCCTGCAACAAAGATATGAGTTATCTTCTTGAAGACGCGGCAATTAATTTATCTTCTCTAGGCGAATAAAACCTACACAAATCTCTATCCCTCTGAAAGTAGGTCAATGTAAAGAGTGAAGCGAAATTAAATTGCCCATATTATGTATTTGCTTCGAAGGTTGTGAAGAGGATGACGTGCTCGTGCAATGGAAACCCATTGCGTTCAATAGAAAGTTGGTTTCTTTGGAAACAAGCAACAACAAACAACAATGAAAACAAACTTTGGTAGTTCGCCCATCTTCTGCATTTCAAGCCTTCTCATTCGTGAATACATTGGCACGCGAAAATCGATATGTTCACAAGTCCATCCTAGAAATTTGCCTCTCCCTTACCCTGAGTTTTTGTTGAAATCGAATGTCCATGTTGTGAAAGCCTAATGAAGCCAAAGGAAGGCAAGCTTCTACTCATTCTTCGATTCTTGACTTTGACCTTACCCACCGGAAAAGGTACACTTGCGATTGCGTTGCGAGTGAGCGCTAATCCCATCCACCGCATGTGCGATCTCATTCAGCTACCATAAGTCAGAATGGCCTTAACTAATTCGTAAAAGTGACACCCTCAATACTTAAACGTGAGACTAAAACCGAGCGAAGGGTGATTATAGAAATATATAGGGGATAGAGAGGATCTGAAGGGCGACTCGAGTGGAGGAAAAGGATGTCGCACCATTTACATTTCTGTATGGGAGATGAATTAAGTTTTTTTTAAACCAGTTCCTCCCCTAGCCATGATCAGAGGAAGCAATTTCCGTTTCCGTGATTTTCAATGGGTTGGTGTGCTGGAGACATGAAAGTTAGAGAAATTTTAATGACCCAACCAGACGCATTCCAATTTTACAGGAAAAGAGGGAGGAAGACTTCTTTTTTCTGTTCCAGTCATTCCTGCACGGCTACGCACCTCCAGTAGGAAGAGAATAGGGAGCATCGATTCCACTGATTTTGGTGCGAGGCGAGTGCGTCCCAGTTGAGCACCAATCTGCCCATAGCTGATCAGTTGCAATATCTAGTAAATGTGTGCCCTGATTGAATAATAAACTTTTTCCCACAATGACACACCTACCCTTTCCATCTGACATTTTCTCGAGTGTCGTCCTTTTACCCTCGAGTGAAATATGAGCTTGGAGGCGTTGCCTCAAAGTCCAATCGAGGACTCATAACCGCCACAAGGGGTACCGGTCCCTAAATTGCACTACTGTGCACGTCAAAGGTTGCGTTCTCCCTCAGGCAGCACACCACATCAAGCCCACGTTGGCTGAGAGTGGGAGAGCGTGGTTAAACATTCCTTGTGGACTACGCCCACTTCGGGCCTACGCGGCAGCCAACATATGCTCAATCTGCGAGCGGGTCATCTATCTCAGCTATTCGAACAAATAAGGTTCCCACACAAATGAAAAGAGATGGCACATAAATAACCGCTGTTTCAATCGTATCAGGGAGTGACTCGCTACAAGTGCCTTGTACTTTTCATGTGGTACCTAATCTTTTCCCGGAGACTACGTAGAAGAAAACACTCCAATTCTGTAATGCATTTGTTTAAACAGGTTAAATAGCTCAGTGAGACTCCAGGCAATCGTGGAGGAAAAGTGGTCATAGGGCCCTACCTCGATGCGGTGAGGAAAACCGACAAAGGGGTGAGGGAAGTATACATATCGATTGAGGCGAATGCATCTAGCTCCCCTTCGCGAGAGAAGATCCGGGTCCAATAAGAGAGTTCACTAAAGGGAGCTTTACATGACAAGCAAATCCAGAGCGGGAAACGATCCAGTTTTTTTTATGGGTTCTCATCCCATAGAGAAGATGAGTGCCTCAGGAGGAATCACTCGAGGGGAGTAGTACTCGCTGGAGTACTCCCAGATAGAACGAGAGACTGCAGCAAGGATCCCGATAGGGGAGGAGAAATCGTGAACAAATAGAGAAGCTTACTCGTGGCCTCTCCTAAGTGCCTGAGGGTCATGCCGCGCGTCAACGTTTAGTGTTGGCACAACTTGGGCTTCCAACATCGGTTCAATGCGGGGCCAACGATGGGGCCACATCGCACGTAGTCTCTACGTTTGCCAAAAGTGGATGTGCTCTCTGGGCCCATGCGTAAAAGACATGTCAGAGCCGATGGGATAAGTAAATCCGCTTGGTGATGCTCTAAACAGGAATACGCGAACGGATTTAGTCCATTGAGTGTCTGATATAGGGGGTTTATGAAGTCCTTGTGCAACTTTAAAATTTAATAACTTTGGATGTACACATGATAGAAGCAAACAAACAACAGCTCATGAAAGCATAATTATTAAAGTCCATGGCGCGTCCATAGCTCGTTTCTAACAGGATTACGACTTACTTCTGCATACTGCAGTAGCATGGAACTCCTTCATCCTCAGAGATAATGTCTCTTCATGAGATCGCTGATAATATCGTATTTCCTATGTGATTCGGGAAACGATCCACATGATGATACTAAGAGTAGAACAAAGTTTCTCGCCTTTCATTTGAGTTTTGCAATCTCGAGCGACCTATTTTTTTCCAAGAACGAGATATTGCCGCAACGTAATTATATATTTTGCTATTGTCACGCTAAAGCCTTTGTTACGTCTCACTGGGAATCTCATTCCAATTGTCTGCCTTTCAAGATATCGCGAGATAATAGGAGAAATTACGTATATCACTTCATAGTGCATGAATGAGTTGTGCTGGAAATGGTGTCGATGGAGATCAGCCTCGGTGCAAAAACCTTTTCCACCCAGCCACTCTCTCGCCACCTAGCGATCGCCTTCATTTAAATACCAATTCCCAAGTTCGCAACGAAACGAGACCTGGAGGAAGACGGTGAGGACGGCAGCCTCGTGCGAGGGCGGAGAGTCCTGCCGGGCGTCCCGAGGTTCGCGGGGCACCTTCCAGTGGATCAGGTCAATCTCCGCCGGGTAACTGGAAAGACAGCGAGGGAGATTAGCATGCGAAATTAATTGCTCAAATTATATAGTCAAGTGCGTGATGCAGCAAAAGTGATGATAACATAATTTTATAATGAAGACGACGGCGGAAGCCGTCTGAATGAGAAAGCAAATATGCGGGTATTAACCGCATTCTTCATCTTCTGCGTCTTCGTTATTATCGTGACCCCCATCTTGCGAGACGAATGACAAATTGCGTACTAGTACCCTCTAAGAGGAAGCGGCGTCGATAACAGAGATCAGTCGATGATGACAATTCACACGACTCCTGACACGGGGGACGATTAGCAGCCATCCCGAGCTTACTGGTTACGAGGGGAGTTGGGGTGAGAGACCCACTTTCACCGCCGAGGACGAAGAGAAGGGAGCGGAGATCATGACATACTCGAAATGACCCAAATCTCACATATCTTTCTCTCGCCATTGAACCGAATCGAGAGGTAGGGATCCTCTCGGTAGGTTCGAAAACGGGACGCCGTCGTGCATGCCATTCCAAAATATCCTTTGGAAAATTGCCGGGAATGCATATCTTTAAATAGGGTACGGTCCTGCCATGTAACTGTCTTTTGTGGCGTTGAAGGTCGAGCGATTCACTCTTTTTAATGAGAGGGAGTTTTGTGCAGTGTGATTCATCAGTCCTACTTGAAGGTCTACGAAGACATACTTTTTGTTCCGATGTGGAAAGACCTTGGGAGAGTAAAGCCAATCCCTATCGCTATAAATTTTCTTTACGAGTATTACCTCCCCCGTTACTTTGCCCGCCTCAGCTGGTTCGTCACTTTCTCTTCCTTCCATCGCTTGCTACCCAGCTCTGCTGTGACGGAAAGTTGATTACATGTAGAAAGCCGGACATTGACGACTCGGTTGGAAATTACCGGACAGTAACTTCATCATCGCGTCTCGGGGCGCGAAGCAATCTGGACGAAAAGTAGACTAAAAAATTCCTCGTGAGATTCATCCAAAACGGAAAAAGAAGCACCACACGGACCCACAACCACGGCCCTTTATGGAGTTCTCATCTTCTCGATACAATATTGATGAGGGCCGAGGTCACATAAAGAGTTAGACCAGCGGAAGAGGATGAGACTGGAATGATATTTGTCTGCGAAGGGGGTTCAATGGCCATGCTTATCGCGATGACCTCCAGAGGGATCCCCATTCACTTTCTACAGACGTTCGTTCCTTCTTTATGTTCCGTTCCGAAGACAAGGAAGAGACCATTGACTGAGTTCGAATCGCCAAGAGAAATTTCTTCGGCTGGTCTCGGCCGTTTCATCCATACTTCGCATTTATCCAAGCCATGTATATCATACCTTCCGCATTGAAAATTTAAAAAAAATGTAAACACGAAGGCGTGGACATACCCTTGTCCATCGATTAGATGTTTCGTTGCTCCTCTGAGTTTATCCCCTAGTCGAAGTCGAACCTCCCTCAGGATGTATTCTCCGTAGAGATCTCCTCCATCCACGATCGGTCCGTTCCAATCCCTCATGACCAGACGAACTGAAAAAGTCAACACGAACACGAATAGGAATGCATACAAGAGGGAGCAGAGACGCAGCAGTGAATATTCAATATTAATTTATTGCTTTACCATTTAGAAATTAAAAGGGTAACTGCATCGATGCGTGAATGGAATGACCAGGCGCTAAGCGCACGATAAAAATAAGAATCCGAACTTAGACGCGAAATAACAGCAGTATTATTCTTGCGAACATGGCCAAGCATCCAAACCGGAATTGCTTGCAACTCTAGAGCTTTGTAATGGGGACTTGAGGTCTTCATCCTGCTTTTATCCATTCCGTCTTCCTTTACAAATGACATGTTTAAAGAAAACACGTAGCTCGGGAAAGTAAAGAAGCATTCATTTCGAGGAAAACCCATGAGCAAAAATTCAGAGACCGCTCAAAGTCTGCCACGTAAAGGTCCCTGCTTCCAACAACTCAAACGGAGTTATCGAGAGAGAAGAACTTTTCTAGTCATCCCCAATAAATTTGTAAGTATTGGCTAAGATCCTACGTGCTAATTCATTACACCCAAATGAAGGCATCTATGAGAAATAATATCAGTCTTGTTCTCTCTATTCTTCCGAAATTACGCTGCTCCCTACGATATACATTCAGTTTAACAATCATCACAAAACTTATTTGACTAAAAAAAAATGCAATGGCAATGATAGTATTAATAACCGCCTTTGTTTTTTTCCCAAGCTCCTACTAAGCATGGAATAAAATACTGACGGAAGGGATGAATCTAGACAGATAAAATAATGAACTCCTCCCATCATAATTGTCGTGTTCCGCGTCCCATCTTTCATCATTCCTGCATCCTCGAGGCTGCTTACCAGTAATTTGTACTCTCGTTCGCATCGCGAACGATTGCAGTCGCTCGAGGTTTCGACCCGGAAGGATCCCGCAACACCTTCCCCCTTCCACCTTCCCCCCCCCCCCCCCCCTTCCCCCCGCCCTCGTCTGGCTGTTCTACTGCAGAAACTCATTGTCTCCTTTCCGCTTTCGATGGGCGAGGTGCTTCATCCTCGAGGTTAGATACGCTGCCTTTTACGTCTCGTGTCGGGATTTCTAGCCATCGTTCGATAGCCATTCATCGGATCGGAAATTCCAGCTTTCAAAAAGTTTCAGTAAGGAAAGACCGCTAGCAAAAAACACGCAGAAAACGTTGGAAGTGGTGCAGCCGGTTGCAGGAAAAGAACGATGCGAAGGAAGCTGCTCGATGTTGCAATGGCACTCGAAGAGAATCGGCCCGAGGACTCCTGGAACGAAGATGCTGCAATGCCGTCTACTTCAGGTTTCTCTCAGAAGCACCTCGGACCGCCGGCCACGCAAGGTCGTCCGTGTCGACACGCGAGGAGGAAAGACGATGCCTCTCGACGTCGCATTTTATTATTTCCTTCGAGTTGCAGCAATCCGCCGTCCGATCGTCTTCCGAGTCGGACGGCCGGTCGAAACGCGTGACCGTCTCGATTCGAGAGAGGATGGGGTCATATTAGAATGATCTCGATACAAAAATTTCGTAAGTCGTGTCGGCTGCGCCGTAAACAGGAAAATTCATCTACTCCCGTGTATTTTCATGAAGGCATTCCATAGTAATGAGGCAAATTATTTTGAAGAGATTCTTTGGAAATGGAGATACGAAACCAAGAGTTAAACTAATGGCCATCTGGGTTCTGGCAGTTCCAAGGTTATCATTTTAATTCCCCTTACACTACGTAAATGGATAACTGCTTAATCTCAGATAATGGAGACTTGCCCAACAGAGAAACTTGTGAGATCCGTGATTACGTGAATGTTGCAACGGCGGCAAGAGTAAAATTCGAATCACGGTTTGCTGACAGTCTTGCTGATCCCCTCTTAGCATTTAGGCTTCACGCGTCAATTCTTTGTCAAATTGCGCGCAACGTAGAGCGTTGGCGTGATCGGATTCACACGCAACCGTAATTGCATGTTATTGCCTGGTGTCGACGGAGCCGATGGGAAGGGGCTGCCTCTCTCTCCACGCACGGGCGAAGACACGAAACCCTCGATCGAGGAGGACGAAAAGAAATTTCTCACCGGTCTGGTCGGCGTACACGACCTGAAACTTCGGAGACTCGGAGTGCAGATTCGACAGGTTCAAGGGCTGATAATGAGAAAAGACGGGCGCATTGTCGGCCTCGATGCTCGCCACCGCCGGCTCCACGTCCACCTCCAGGCACTCTTCCGACTCGTCCCCCTCTAGAGAAGGCGGAAACGACGGAAACGGCGAAAACATTGAATTCCCTTGCGAATTTCGCTCGTGCGAATCGGGAAAAGAAGTCTCTGGACTCGCCTGTAGCTTTCACCGCGACGCAGTAGAGGAGGAAAAGGGTGAAGGCAGAGCTGAGCACCACCATCCTTGAAGGCGAAATGCCAACATGCACTTCGCACCGAGATCTGTTCGACGCGAGATGGCACCAGATGCCTCGAAGGACGCAGGACGTCGACCGTGACCTCGATCGGCAGGAGCACAACGAGGGTACTGACGTGCTTTTAATACGCTTTTCTTTCTACTGAGTAACTTTTAAACGAAAGAACGAATGAAAACACATTTTACTTCTGGTTAGTGAATGCAAGAAGAAAAACAATATACCATGTTAAAGGCCTAACCGTATGACGAGAGCATCCCCGAGGAGGACGCCCCAGGTCTCAATTCCCACGGGTTCTCATAAACTAGAATTTGAAAACTCTAGACCTAAATGCGGAGTGACGACCTCGTGCGACCGGGACCGACGACACGAGTGCGTTTATTCTCGTTCGGACTGGGAAACGCGTAGGCTTCTTACGTCGAGATTTAGTTCTCGTGACCTCGATGGAGGTCACTCGTCTCGAGCCGTGGCACGAGTGAAAGTGTGCTCTGCGCTTTTCACGGTTCCCTCCCACGTCCCATTCCTCGGAGAAGAAGAAGCGTGCACGGTCGTGAGCAACTTGTAGCCCTCGTTTCAGACCAGAATATCTTATAGCTAACCGCGTTTCGAATTCCGCGAAAGGATTCTCACGGGAGAATACGAGTAACGTGTCGTAACGTGTCGTTCGTCGACATCGTGTGGCGATTTGGAGCATCCCGTTTTTAGTACCGACTCCGTACCATAAACACTTTTAAAGTACTTTCGATACTTTTCTTTTATAGCTTCCAGAACTACTAAGTACCGGACCGTCGCGTGAGACTTTTCTCATCTCAGACCTGAGAGAATTGTCAGAGGCCCCAAAGTCGACAAAGTTTTACCGCAAGGATCCAGTACTTCCCGAATCCTCAAAGTACTCGGTCGGTTTTTTTCGGTACGGAATACCCGATCCACCTCGACGCAGATGCCCCACGAAGACGCGACCGCGGCGCATCGACGAGCACGCGTCGATGGACGTTCGATCCCGCGACGAAGCGAAAGGCGTCCCGCGAGACCGGATCGATTAACGATAGGAATGCGAATTCCTCGCTTCGATCCAGTCGGTAGAGCCACTATATTAACGTCGGTATGCAGACGATCCAGCCGGATGGATGCGGGGGATCCCCGGCGAGATCGAGCCCCTGGCCCCTGGCCCCCAGCCCCTTTCCCCTTGCCCCTTGCCCCTTATCCCTAACCTCTGCAACGAGGCGGAGGGAGGCACGAGGATTCGATGGCATCGCTCCACGGTGGATCGGAACGCAGAAGAACTCGGATACGTTTTTCGAAAGAGAGTCTCCGAAGTGAACGTTTTCTCCTTACTGACGGCTGCCCTCGACGAAATCGACGCGAAAGGAAATGA
Source organism: Darwinula stevensoni (assembly GCA_905338385.1). Taxonomy (NCBI): domain Eukaryota; kingdom Metazoa; phylum Arthropoda; class Ostracoda; order Podocopida; family Darwinulidae; genus Darwinula; species Darwinula stevensoni. Next base: position 5,251 of record CAJPEV010003673.1, on the reverse strand, counting down.
TGGAGCCTAAAAACGAGGAAGAACGGACGGACGTTCCTTCCTCTCGGACACGGCCCAGACGCTGCGAAACGCATCGGTCGCGCGGGTGAGCCGGTGGAATTCCACTGGGAAACGTTCCGCATGTGCCGTACGTTTCGCGTCCTTAATTTTTTCAGGTCGGCCGATGGAAAAATTCCCTCACAAAATCCACGGATCGACGTCCGATCGCGATTCGATTCGCCGAAGCCTCGAAAGGTGCCCTCGCGTGCCGCAGGCATACGCGACGCCGAAGGGTTCCGATTCGCGAGAAGATCGTCCGAGGGAAAATCGGGAAGATCCGGTCGAGTCGACGTCTCCGTCGAACGGTCCGAGATCGTCGCGAGGAATCCCGGAGACGGCGACGCTCGCGGACGACACCCGAAGATTCCGCACGAGCCGGCCCGGAATCGCGACGGAACTCCTTTGCGATTCCGTCGCGCGTTTCCGTCCCATCCGGCCGGAAACGCGAGCCGGGTGGAGTCTAAAGTGGGGTTCGCACGGTCGAGATCCTTCCCGATGTCCACCGGAGGCGTTACGTTTTTTCTCGGGTTTTCCCACGCGAGTTCCATCTGGAGAACGTCGAGCTTCATTTTCTCCTCGTCGGGAAGGGAGCAAGGAACCTTTAACGAGGAACCTCTTGCCCCAACCGGGGCTCTCTCGGCGACGCGCATGCGACGCTCGTCGTTCGTCGCGACTGCAGGAGCACCGCGTTAGAGACGTCCTCGCTCGCGGGACTCCTTCGAGACCGTCGGAACGATGCACAAGGTATCGGTTTCGGTACGACGAGGCGAACCGCCCGACGGATCGACGGTCGTCGGTTCGAGTCGGGGGCGTCCCTTAGAGTCCAGAAACCGGTGAAAAACGAGCTTCTCCTTCGCGATCGTAAATTCCACGCCTCGCTCCGTTCGGCGTGAGGAAAAAATGTCGGTTTTTAATACGTCGTCGTTGCCGTTCGAGGAGCCCTCTCTTTGAGGAGCCCTCTCGCGACTCCCGCATTCCTCTCTCGGATGTCGCTTTCGTCGGGAAGCTCTCCCTCTCTCTCTCTCTCTCGTTCGACGCTCCGTCGCCCCTGCGATCCTCGATGCGCGCGAAGGAACGAATCGCTCTCGGATGACGGCCCCGGTGACGGACGGCAGACGCGAGATCACCGTGCGACGCCCGGCGTGATGACGCTGCGACTCTCTCGCTCGCACCTCGAGAACGACGCGCTCTTGCACGGGGCTCGACGCCGCACGAGAGACGGGGACCGGTCCCGAGAGCCCACCGCGCTCCCTTCTCGTCTTCGCGACGGATTCCGTCGAGAGTCGCGCGATCCCGCGGCGACTCTCTCGGATCCGCAGCGGCCGTCCCGGATCCCGTTCCTTCGAAGAGCGGACGCGGCGGACGGAAGGAATCGCGGCATCGGACTACCGAAGAGACGACCCGAAGATTCGCCACGCGAAGCAGAATCGACCCGAGTCCTCGCCTTCACGCGCGTTACGTCCGATTCCGATCGGGTCCGATTCCATCCTCTCCTCTCGAAAGCCATCGCCGTGGAACGCACGGACTCGGCCGTCACCGGCTGGTGAAACGACGCGTACGTGACGGCACGTCATCCTCGGCTCTTCGAGCCACGGTTCGGTGAGTAACGTCACGATACGCTTCGCAGAGAGCGCAACGAGGCCGCGATCGTTTACGTCATGCCGAGTGCGATGCTCGCATCGCCGACGATCTTTCGAGTGACGGCGATCACGTTTCCATGAATCCGCAACGACTCTCGAAACGGAATGGCGTTCGTGACGATGGCGTCCTTGCCGCAAGGAAACCCAGATCCACTTTCGTCGATCCGAAAATTAACGGCGAAAAACAAGGAGGAACCGGACGGCGATTTCCCCCGACGGAAAGCGAGGACAAGAGAAAAAAAAAATGAAGCGAGTCCTCGAAGAGCGATCCTTTTCGGTTTCGGAGTACTCGGAATGGTTCGTCTCTCGGCCGGAGGCGATCGAAGATCCGACGACGACTTTCGCGCTCGCGTCGGTCGACCGGGTTCGCACGAGATCGCTTTCGCCGCGGAGACGGACGCGAGAGACGATCCCTCGGGTGCCGCGACGTCTTCGCGTCGCCGTTTCTTTCCGTCGTCGGTCGTTTGGGATTCGCTCCGGATCGCATCGCGGATTCGTTCCCGGCGGATCGACCCGCGAAACGCCTGCACGGCGGCACGGGATCCACCGAGACGCCGTCGAGAGACGGTTCCCACGATGGCGAACGGCAGCCGCGACTCGAGACCGAAAGCGCGAAGAACCCTTGCTCGATCGGCTCCGAAACGCCGAAAATCCCGGAACTCGCAGGTCTTCGGCCCTCGGAGACGCCAGGACGTTCTCCCTCGGATGACCGAACCGCTTCCGATTCCGCTTCGAAACCGACTCCATGCTGGCGTCACGAGGAGAGCGATCTCGAGGCTAAATCTTCGGATGGAGTCCGGCGAAGAGAGAGGAGATTCCTTTCCGGGTCCGGACGAGCGAGGTCGCGCGAAACCGTCGCCGGGGAAGGGGAAGAGAGCCGGTTCCGCGTCGCGACGGATCGGAAGATCGTCCGAGTCCGGAAAATTCGTCTTCGAGGAGACGATCCCGGCCGCGATCCCGACCGGACCGAAAAGGGACCGAAAAGGGACCGAATCGCGTCGCGGTCTCCGGCCGGGAAGGCGAGTTCGGAGTTTCGGGCACGCGAACCGTCCGTCGCACGTTTGCCGGACCGCGACGTCGTCGAGGCGTTCTCGGATGTTCGCTACTCCCGATCCGAAACCTCGCTCGTCGCCCGTCGATCAACGACGGGACTTCGGGAACGGGACACGGCGGAGAAACCACTTTCGATACGAAACGAGAGCATCGATGCGCCGTCGTTCGCGGTTCCGTTCGCGGTCGGATCGTCTCTCTCGTTCCCTCGTCGCCGACGGGGGGAGGTTCCCGAGCGCGCGACCGCGTCGGCGTTCCGGGTCGTCTCGTCGAGGACCGACGCGACGAGAAGTACGCGAGGACCGACGCGACGAACGGATCCGGACGCCCTCGACGTTCGCGACGGAACGAAGCGGACTCTTCGACGGCGACCGAGGCACAGTAGGAATCTCGACGCGTCGCACTCGCGCAACGGAGGATTCGACTCCCCGTGCGTCGACTCGGCGGAGGAGGAACACGCGGACGAGATGCGGGGAGGTATCCCACCGGACCCCACCGGAGCCCACCGGACCCCACCCGTCCACGGAAGGCGAAGAAACGACGGAACGAGGAAAGAAAACGGGGGATCTCGGACTCGCACACTCGTACGCGATGCGTGGCACCGTCGAACACCAAGTGAGGAAGCACACACGTCCGAGCACGGTCTCTCCTTCACTCTCGCTCTCGCTCCCTCGCGCTCCCTCGCGCTCCCTCGCACGAGGACGTGTTGCCCTCTGGGCACGTTCTGCGTCGACCCCGGCTTTTCCTTTTCGTCCTCTCGCCACATGGGGTCGGATGCGATCGGAATCGTCTCGCGTCGACTCGATCGCGACGCGACCGTTCGTCTTTCGTCTTCCGTCTTCCGTCTTCCGTCTTCCCGTCTTCCCGTCTCCACGATATTGGAATCCGTCGGGATGTGCGAATCGTCGGACGTTAACGAAGCCGCGGACGCGCTTGCAAAAGAAAAAAATGTTATGCCGCGAAAGCGGTCGAGTTCCATCACCTCGGCTCCCGCGCTCTCACGTTTATCCCTAACGAATACGAATCTGCGAGATGGAGATCGGAAAGAGAGAGTCTTAACCCTCGACGACCGTGTCACCCGGGTGTCACCTGGGTGTCACCCAGGTGTCACCCGGGTGTCACAGAGCGACCGACTTGCTGTGGCCGCGATCTTCGAGCACGATTTACGAACATCGGGCAGAAGCGAACGCGGCGTCGCGGACGGGAGAAACGGAAGAGAACGCGCGGAGACGACCGAGAGAGAGAAACGCGATCCGCGCGGTATCGTTCGTTCCGCGAGAAACGAGGGAACTCTTCGCGCTGCCGGACGCAAAAAAAACGAAACGTCTGGGTCGTAGGGTCTTTGGCGAATCGCGACCCCGATCCGGCGCGACCGACCGAACTTCGTCGGCGTTGTCGTCGGCTCGCGTCTCGCCGTGCCGTCGCGCAAGTCCTGCCGATCCGCATCCGAGGCGGATGCGCGACGGCGCGATCCGGATCCGATCTCGTCCTTCCGTCGCGATTCGAAAGCAGCCTTTCGTTCTCCTTTCGCGATGCCGTCGGGTCCGAGGAGATCCTCGTTTTGGGCACGTCGCGGTCGTTTCTGGATCCGATTTCTCGCAGCGATTTCCACGTTTCGGCGAGGGAGTCCGAGTTCGTGGGATCGCCTTTCGCGTGAAATCCATCTCGAGGAGGAGCGTTTTTCTCGTTTCGCTCGGTAGCACTTCGGCGCGAGTTTCCGAAGGAGAAAAACGATCCGACCCCGTTCGGCCGGCGATCTCGACCGGCAGGAGTTTCTTCCTTCGCGAGAACCGACGCGAGATCGGCGGGAACGAGCGGCCGGCGGCGCAGATGGCAAAAAACCGATCCGACGGAGCCCCGTGGGAGGAGCAGCGGGCCGTTTCTCGGTCGAAGAGAACGGAGCCGGTTCCTCGTGCGGAACGGACGGACGGGACCGTCGGTTCCTTTTGCGCAATCCCGGCGTATCGGTTCCAGCCTTGCGTCACGGCGGTTCGCTGCCGGGGCGACCCGAGCCCCCGAAAGTGACGCAATCCCGAATCCGGTTCCTGGCGTGAATCACGATCTTGCGATCCGGGGGGATTCGCGACGCGCCGTCCGCGAAGATCTCGCGGCGGCCGCGGGGTCCCCCGATCGCATCTCTCTCGGACGACGCGATCCGCGATCGGAGACGACGTGGGGCGCGCAAGCAATCGCCTCCTCTCGTCCGTCTCGTCCGTCTCGTCCTCCGAGGGATCCGCGAGGAGAGCGACGGAAAACGAGGAGTCGAACCGCGGCGACTCTCTTCTCTCGCCGGTGTCCGGTCGGAACGGATCGCGTGGGACGATGGAAGGGCGAGGAGAACGTGCAACGTGCAACATGCCGCATGTTCCGTGCTCCATGCCTCCAGGTATGAGAGAAAAAGTGGAGCGCCGTATGTCGGTCACGGAACGCCCATAGCGCCTAATACGTCCAAGTAACCCCATCCCCCCCCTCCCCTCTCCCTCCCTGACCCCCCCCCCCCCTCCCTGCCTCCCCCCCTTAAT
>CAJPEV010003672.1:0-28883 GCA_905338385.1 Darwinula stevensoni | reverse complement strand
GCTACAAAGTAGCCAGGTAACAACTAACTCACGACTTAGCTGTCAGAACCTCGAGAGTAACCTCCAACACGTCCTCACGCTACGAACGCTCGACCAAGACTGAGTGACAGTGTTCTGAGGTTTCCTCCCGCCGTCATTTGCGTAGCGTGAACAGAAAAAGCGTAGTGGGATCTCTGGTACGTTGTTCTCATGCATTTCATTCGCCTTTTCACTTTCACTCCTTTTGTTTTGAAAACCGGGGAGGAGGGGAGGGACACGTGCACCCTCTGGTCCCGCCAGACGCTACGCCGCTAGCCTTAACCACCAGCATGAGCTCTTCTTCATTTTTAATAACCAACTTCTATTGAATACTTACAGAATACAACACTTTATTGTATTATGCTCTCAGACTTGTCTCGGAAAAATGAATTTTGATGATATTTCAATCTGTTGAAAGTATATCCACCAATGCATACAGGGTGACTCAAAAGTCCTTGGACACCTATTGAAAAAACCGTTGGACAAGTGATAGCCAGGTGATTTTTTGAGTGAAGCAACATCTACTACAGATCTATTTGCCTTCCAAGTTTCAGGTCGAAAGCTCTTGATATGGTTCCCAAAAATCAAAGAGAAGCAGTGATTTCTCAAAACCAGAGTGGTCTTCCAGCAAGCAGGATCTCAAAGCTCACCAAAACCCCTCGATCTACTATCTACAGCATTATTCGGCGATACAGTGAGCTTGGATCAGCAGCAGATCGCCAAAGAAGTGGACGTCCTTCCGTGTTCCAGGATAAGAAGCTCCAGAAACGAGTCAGGCAAATGCTATACCGAAATCCAGAGCATTCTGGAAGAAAGCTTGCGCAAACCTTGAGAGTGGACAAAGAGATCTTGCGAAGATACATCAGAGGAAAGCTCTGCATGAAGCCTTTTAAAAAACAAAAGATGCAGCTGCTTACAGAGATCAACAAGAAGAAACAAGTTCAAAGGTCCCGCCAGTTGCTCAAACGGTTTAACCAGTCCTCACTCCAAGGATTGTTTCTGTTTCTGTTTTTTTCTGATAAACAAATTTTCACTGTAGAGCAAGCTTACAACCCCCAAAACAATCGCCTCTGGGGTAAAAAGCTTTCCTCTTTCAAGTCTCACCAGCGATATGTCCATCGAGTTCAAAAACCAGGCAGTGTGATGGTGTGGGGTGGTGTTTGTGCTTCTGGCAAAACTCCCCTGCATTTTGTGCAGCCTCAGGCAAAGATCAATGCCAGCTACTAACAAGAGTGTGTTGAAGAAGGTGCTACTCCCCTGGACTCAGGAACATTTCAAATCCCAGCCTTGGACATTCCAGCAGGACTCAGCACCAGTTCACAAGGCAAAATCCACCATCGACTTCTGCAGAACTCACTTTCCAGACTTGATTTCCCCAGAAGAATGGCCTGCTAGTAGTCCTGATTTGAATCCATTTTATTACAGTGTGTGGTCCTACTTGCAGGCCAAGGTCTGCTGCAAGCCACACAAGAGTATTAATAGCTTGAAGCTTGATCTGCTGAAGGAATGGAATGAATTGTCGATTGATCAGTTGTGAAGAACCGTAAATGATTTCCCAAAACGTCTGAAGCAGGTTATTGCCTCAAATGGTGATATTTTTGAAGCATAAAAACATAGTTGGTTTAGTTTTTCGTGGTCTTTGCACTGGTCAAATCAGAAATTAAATTGGTCTTCATTAGAGAATGCTACACTTGATTAAAGGTGTCCAAGGACTTTTGAGTCACCCTGTAGTAAGAGTTTCGTGAAAATGGCTACTGTGGGAATGAAGCTAAATGCAGTAAAACCGTTGGTATTTTCCCATGCCTTGTATTTTTAAACGAAACAGCTGACTTGAAGCAGTTACATAGTTACATTTCAAAATAAACACTTATCAAACCATAAAAGAATATTCTCAATACGTGAAATGAAACCATGAAATCAGGGTGAACAAAGGAGAAGCCAGCAATTTCGGAGGACCAGATTTATTCCTAAACTGACGTCCCTTCATACGAAGGACTGTTAATACTTCATGAAAACGAATTTGAATTGGCTCTGGAAGTTTTCCTGGTTTTCTTGGTGCATTAGCTGTCAAGTGGTATGGTACTGTAAGTTTCCAATATGAAAGCGAAAAGGCTTGTACTTGTGGGATGCCTCCGAAAATCAATGTATAGTACATTACTGTCCTTTCCGAGGTAGGGTACTCGTATTCTGTGATCATAGACAGGTACAAGGACAAAGGTTATGCGGTCTCCAAGATGGGGAATCAACACTTTCCACCATGTTGGAGTCAGTCGAGGAGCTGCACTCGAAGGGAGAGAACCACATGAATCACATCCAACTGCAAAGCGAACTTCGAAGATTATGAGCATTGACGGTCAACTTACCAGAAAAAAACCTACCACCTAGAAAAATAAGCGTTGCAAAGTTGCACGTGTGCCCTGCTAAGACTAACAAAATCATCAATAAAGACCTGAGGCTGGAAAAGCACAAATTCCATGTTAACAAACTGTAGCCTTGTCGTGTTGCAGAGAGAAAGACCAACTTCAGAAAGCTCTTTGAGCGCCATCTGCCATGAGACATTTGGAAATTTGCAGTAGTTCTCAACCGGTGGATTGCGAGAGGAAACTCTAGACGTTTCTAAGTTTGTGGGTCGCATATATATGGGAAGAGGGCTCGATGGGTCGCGGCATAAAAAATGTTGTGAACCACTGCTCTAGACCACCAGGTCTCAACCTTTTTCACCCACGGCATCCTGGGGCCGTGACATGGAGCAACGAGACATTCGCGGCACCCATGCACAGTCCGATGGACCACTGGGTGAATACATAATGAGAAGGTAAATGAAAATTCATAAGTCCAGGACCTCTAAACTTATTCATGAAAAGATTTATCATACACTATCAAGGCAACCACTTCAACACTTCCCTTTTTGTTGGGAGAAAAAAAAAAGGTCGATCCAAAGGCTTCACAAAATCAAGCCTAAATAATGCGTTCGATTTGAAAAGACCAGACTGGATACGCGCGATATGGCACCTCATAGGTCCCCTTGACTCTTGAATGCAGAGACCGACTGAAAAGGATTCAAAATGATAGGCATCAGTCAACAGAGGATTGAATTCGATTCCAGGGAAGCAGATTTCCTTGAATGCAAGGGGAAAATCCATGGCTCAAGGGCATTGTTACATTCTCGTCCTGTTTTGGAGAGAAGCCCACGGGCCCTCTGCTAACCTTTCGCAGTACACGGGTTGAGAACCACTGTCCTAGATGAAGCATGGATTTACTTCAAGGATAACAAAGTTCGAGCCATATACGCTATATTGTCAAAAAGTATTGGGACAAGCCTCCCTCCGTTGATAACGGATTGTCCCAGTGGTCATGTGGCATTACTGTAGTCCAAAAGTATATAACGGTTGTTTGCAATCTTTTACGGTCGGTGTTTGCCAGTATGGCGCATGGATTGGAGCTGACGGAGTTTGAACATGGAATGATAGTTGCTTGTCATATCGTCCCAATACTTTTGCCAATATAGTTTTGTATGTATCACCGTCCTCACGATGAACATTTCAAAAGTGGTTCCTGTAGCGCGAGGAAAGTTTTTCACCTGGATTCATGGATGTTGCTGACTTTTGCTATAATGAGAAATTGCAGATCCGCAGAGTAGCCAGCAATGTCAATATCGATTCGCGTGTTACGAGGAGAAAATTTTTGAGGCGGATTTCTTAAAAAGGAATCCCCCGTCTATATGGACCAGAGACTCCTGTGATATCTGTGCACCAGGCCAAGGCAACTGCTGCCTTCTTCAGCCAGATGGAAGAAGCCCCAGGAATAAGAGCAATGCCATTCACGAATATTCCTGTGAAGACGCAGCACCGACGGACTTCTGTATCTTTGGCTTGCTGAAGCGAGCCTCGGGAAATCGGTCACCTCGCACCTTGGATGGTCTTTGGAAAGTGTGCTCGGAAAAGTGGGAGCGTTTGGATCCCACTGTGCTTCAGAGAAACTTGCTATATCGAAAAGTTCGATGCAGAGCTATTGGCAAGAACCATGGGTACCAGATTGAGCATAATTACGAATGGAGGGCGCTCTGAGGCGTGCAAATCTTAGAAATTCGTTTTCATTAAGTGCAAACAACCCTGCGTATGTCAGACGAAGGCTCTCTTACGAGAGAGCGTATTGCTCCCAGAAGCTCCACTAAACGAACACTCTTTGTACTGTGAAATCAGCTATTTTCTCGCTGCTCCATTACTCGGAGGAAGGCTTGCAATTTTGGCATCTAATGAGCACCACGGCCTATTAATCAGACCTCTACTGGTGTCAGTGCGACTTGTTTTCCTGTAGAAGTCTTTCATGTATGACTCGAAGTACGTTGAATTACGGGATTATTGTAGTTATTCGGACACCCTGGAGGGATGTCATTGAAAACATGCTGTTGGTAGCAACAGCGTGTATTCAATGACATCCCCCTATGGACTATTATGAGCATGTAATCCTATGAATGGTGAATGGAATGGGATACGTCCAAGTGCAGTTTCAAGAACAAAGTCTTAAAATCGCTCGGAATCTATCTCGTTCTCCGAAAATGGTACATTTGTGCTGCATTTGTGCTCTGTGGGACTTAAACATTTTCTGAGAAATCTTACTGGCTGTTGAAGGCAACACGGCAAGGAAATTTTATCATTCATATTCCTAGAGCCAATTAACGACTGTTCATCCACAATCAGTCATATGCGATCTGTGAATTTGACTTCCATGGCCTTTTTTTTCCTTAGATCAACACCAGCTTCTCATCTTCTTCCTTGCCTGTCTCTTATGAAACTTCAGTCTGTATCCCAAATGAAGTATTCAATGAAACGGATCCACACATGGAAACTTGACAGCGCAAACTTCAATAAAAACAATTTCCTTGTGCTAGCTGTTGCAGGTCAAACTTTCTTGAAACATAGTCTGCCATTTCCTCTGGCTACCGGCTTCATTCAAGAGAAAAGGAAAACTCTGAATAAGATAGAATAATTCTTTTTGGGAATCACCATTCCGAATAAAGAAAATGTAGACTAATTCCTGCTGTACGTGAAGTCAGAAAGGCTTGGAAGTATCGTGGCAGAAAAGGCAAAAGACTTCTCAACGTATGAATTTCTGATTTTTTTGCACTTCTAAATTGGCAAACCTTTGACTTAATTATTCAAAATATTTAGTGTTTCGTTCAAGGAACGTAATATCCGTAGATACATTCATACTTACTAGCTTTCAATGGGAAGCAAGAACGACTTATGTAGCCTTTTTTTTCATTGCCTCATCTTAGAATAGGAAGGGAGCCTAGCAAATTGATGGATAAGAACCCTCCTAGGTCGAAATTGTAAGACCAGAGAGGGCATAGCCTCAGATCAGTTTTTTTTTTGCAATAAAAGAAAAAACCATTTGGTTATCCCAAAAGAACATTCGTAAAACCCAAAATAATTCGAATTCTTGACATTTTTCATGATAAGAGTCAATGGTGTACGCCCAACGCATGAGGGAGAAAGCTAGATGAGAGCGAGTCTTTTACATTATGAATTTTGACGTCAGTTTAACCCATTCGCATCCAGTGACTTTTCCCCTATAAACCCTGCAAGGTTCTTGCAAAACAAAGCTTAAACACACTGCGACACAAAAAGTTCTATATTTCAATAACAATTGAAGCTTGTTTAACGTATTTGGTAATAACATTCTTCAGAAAACTCCCTGGTACACTAAGATTATGTTCGTCAGTCCCATCTAGTAATTTTTCATGGCGTGGCACGCCTTGAAATGTGCGACACACAAGTGTTAAACGCGTATCAGTACGCTTATGGTGATCGTGATCAGGACCTCAAGCGTGTACCTATACACCTGTAGATGCGAATGGGTTAAGAAATGCCTCACTGTAGATCGGTCGATCATTGATCAGGTTCGAAGAAAAAAGTACCGAGATTCGCCTGACGACTTTTTGTTTTCCTTCAACATCGAACTGCCTGATGTCATTGTCACTTGTGTGTTGTCAAAGAATATTCTCTCTTCTATCACCTCGTAAGGCTGAGACTTCAACTATGGGGTGATATTTTGACTTCGATTATACATCTGATTCCTTCCCATGCGGGAATCAGCGAATCCGATAGATCTTTCTTACAGTACCCAAATCACTCCAGAGAACCCGGACACAGGCTTCACAATTAGCTAAGCTCTTCTCTGGAAAGTTGGATCCGAGCATGCTAATGCCCATGGAGCTAAGGTCCATTACAGGATGGGCCAAAAAATATATTCACCCTTCTTCGTTTGTTTGCTACATCCGTATTAATTACGAAGAGCTCAAGCAATTTCGGGGATGAATAGTGCTGATCGAATCTGATCGAACACAATATATTTCAAGGAAATATGACAAATTAATTTTAAGCAAATTTTTTTTTGGTGCTAGATGAGATTGCAGTTGTGCCCGCATAATTATATTAATATAAAATCATATTCTAATACCAGATATTTTGTGTCAATTTGAAATATATATAAATCAATTCATCTTTATTGAGCATATACCAGTGGCAAAAGCTGAAATATAAAAAACATTCATATACAAGCGCAGGCTTCTAGGATCAAGTTTAATTCATTACTATTGGGGTGTATTGACGTTCATATCATTATTGTGATCCGAGCGGAGACGAATTGCCTTGCATCTATGATTGTATGCTTGGTGAAGGAAGGAGGTCAGCTCTTTACTCCTCTCCTCTGATATATTACTTAGGTACGCCAACAGGCTCTCATCGTCCTTCAGGTCTTCAATATCATTCTTCAGATCGATTGTGATATATTTTTTTGTTTCGCGGCATCCATTTAATAGGTGAAGGCGAGAATCGGGCTTATAACATATTGGGCAGATGAAATCCTTCCCACAATGATCGAAAGTGACCAATGAAAAAGTGCTAGCAAGAATGTCAGCATAATGCCTAGTTTTCTGTCTGTTTTGCGAAGGGTGCTCATAAAGTGTTCCAAGTCCAGTAAGCCTGGTACTTGCTGGCACGAGGATAATGTCTCAATAGCTTTTGATTTTTTTTGTTGCTTTTCAGATTCCCCAAAAGTTTCCCCAGAGCACCGTTACTTTGGTCAGCCGAAGCAACCTCTTTGCAAGCACTGGCGGCGGTTAGACATTTTAAATTCTGGATGAGAATACGCGAGTTGGAGGAGGCTTACCCAAGTTCATAGGCGCTAAAAGAACAAGAAATTTTACTGCATAGAGGGAAGGATTGCTGGTTGAAGGTGATTAGGAGTGATTCCAACATTATGGATATAGCTATGTCTGATACTTCGGTCCCCCAACGAAAAGTTTTGTTCCCGTAATGCTAAGATCAATCCGAACATATCATTTAGTACAATGGAGGCGAGAATTTGAAATATGAAACAGGTGAGCGGAGGCTCTATTCATTAAACTGTTTGGGAAGGGGTCTCACCATGCAGATAAAATACCCAGTACTTCGAACTTCGACATATGAATGCGTACAATGCCCAGAAGCGTCAGCACAGCATATTTCACAGAAATTTCCCCAGATTTTTTCATTTCATTCTGTAAGAGAATGAAATTAGTTGTTTCAGCTTTGACTTGTAAAATCTGCTATTAAAACTGCACATCTTATGCAAGGGAGTTTTTCTCCAACTGCAATGTTCATTCTATAATTGAAATAATTATTCGTTCTGCACTTGCTCAGTAGCAAATTAAGTAAGGACCCTTTTAAAGCATATTTTCATTTTAGATATATTTTTTGCATTTTTCAAATCCCACAAAATAATTGCATTTGAATTTGTACCTACCTTTCAATGGCAACATTCATTCTGCCAACATTGATTTTGCAGATTTTGCAATAACATTGGTAAATTCGTCTCAGTAAACATTCCAAGGATTCCAAAATGAAAATTATAATTGAATGCTGAAGCACTTTTGTGTCATTCACTTGCAACATTGGCAACACTCAAGAAAAGTCCCATCAACAAGCTGAGCTAACTAAATAGAAACAGGCTGCTCAACTAAAAAATTCTCACTGAACTGATCAAGAAATCAGTGAAGTTCTCATCAGTGCTTCTTGGGAGCCATTGTTAACTGGAATATAAAAATAATGAAAATTTTGAGCCTCAGGGATGACATGATTCATTGCATGACCTTCATATATCATTGTCATGCAAGACAAATATGGTAGGGATTCAGAAACTGAAGTCTTAAGGGTGGCAAAAGTGATGCAATGTACAAGTTAATGATAGACTTCACTCAGTTCCTCATTAATGAATACATATTTAAGCAACAACCCATGGTGATTGATGTGTTTGAGCACTACAAGGGCCACTTGAAGAGTTATCTGAGTATGAAAGAGGAGAGGTAAAAACTATTTCTTAGCAGTGTTAGAGACATTGGCCTAGAAGTATTACTCAGTGGGAGTAATAGGTCAGTGGCATTTCTGCTGTGTAGTTGAGAGCACATTGAAAATTGTTGAAATGGACAACATGAAGCTGGAGTATCAAGTTGTTATGAAGTTCCTTACAAAAGGGATTTCACCAAAAGAAGTCTTTGAATGTTTGAGAAACGTGTATGGTGAAGGCTCTCCTTCCTATTACCAAGTAAAATTTTGGTGCAAACAGTTCAAGTGGGGGAGGGAATCTTTAGAGGATGACCTTTGATCAGGTCGCCCAGCAGATGCCACAAATGACGAAATGTGCAAGAAAGTCGAGTGTTTAGTGATGGAGAACCGGCATATGGTGTCGTCACTGTCAAGAGAGTGTGGAATCTCAGAAGAAAGAGTGCTGCATATTTTCCACGAAAATGAAAAAGGTCAGTTCAAGATGGGTTCCAAGAATGCTGACAACAAGTCAAAAACAGGACAGAAAAGACATTTGTACGGAGAATCTGCAGCACTTCAGCACCTCTTTTGAATGCTTTCTGGCCTGTGCAGTCACTGGGAACGAAACATGGGTACACACCACTGGGACCCAGAAACCAAACAGGAGTCAATGTAATGGAAACATCCTCACCCCCCACCTCCAAAAAAATTCCGAACCCAACCATCGGCTGGGAAAGTGATGGTGACAATCTTTTTGGACTCTGAAGGCATGTTGTTGCTCGAGTTCTTGCCTCACAAAAATACAATTACAGGAGAAACATACGCTGCAACTTTGAAGAAACTCTGAGAAGCTATTAAAGAAAAATGCAGTGGAAAGTTGTCAAAATGAGTTTTCCTGCATGACAACGCCCCAGTTCACAAGTCGCATAATACACAGGCTGTCTTGAGGGAATGTGGCTTTGAGGAAATCTCTCACCCACCCTACAGTCCAGACCTGGCTCCAAGTGATTATTATCTGTTCTGACGACTGAAGAAACATTTATGCGGTCGCTGGTTTAGCGGGGATGAAGAAGTGAAGGTTGCTGTGCGTGAGTGGTTGGAGAAGCAAGACTTAACTTTTTTCCACAGGAATATCTTCACTACTCAGCAAATGAGAAAAGTGTATTCAACTTAGGGGCAACTATATAGAAAAGCAATAAAAGATTCACCTCTCTATGTGAACTCATTCTGTCATGTAGATAACTTTTCAAGTGGCCCTTGTATCACAGAGATGCTTGAAGTACTGGCAAGAACAAGTACCACTTAGTACACAACTTGTAAAAAGTAGAACTCATAAATACTTGGGAAACTCAAATTTGTTTCCCAAACTCAATCATTGAATAGTGATTTTACAAATGAGCTATTCATGGGTACAAACCACACGACCTGTATTTGGGCATTTCATTGGGATGCAAATAAAATCAGGGATCACCAAATTTATTTTTTCAGTTTTTCTTGTGCTTCTTGAATTTTCTCCAATTCCTCCAAGTTTCCTATTAAGGAAGGAAATATACAGTGACAATAGTGGGATCTTCATTCCATCATAGAAGGTACACTTGTTTACAATTAGTGGTGCAGAAGGGAGGGAAGGGGATTTAAGTATCTGGTCCTCCCTCTCCCCAAAGTGCAAAACCCAAATGTTCAATATGTATCTTCCTTGTAAGTCATGGATCAAAATAGGTTTTTTTTTTTTTTTAGCTTCCTAAGTGGATTTGCCTTCAAACCCCACTAGGAGTGTGCCTCCCAGACTCTCTTTAAAAATGTTTCCTGTCTACGCCACTACATGAAACTTCTGATACCTGGAGACTACTGAATAGCTGTTGAGACACTGAAAGAGATCAAGTTGGCCTAGCAAACAACTGAACCTAAAATAATGTTCAAAAACCATTATTATTTTCAACATTAATAGCTAGGAACAGAATGAATACTAGGTGAATTTGGCCTCCATTCTCTTCTCATGACGGTATCTTATTGTGTGTACCATGTGAATATGTTCTACTGTAGGTCTTTTTGCACTGAATCCAATTTTTCCAGAAATCTTGGCTAATGTGAATCAATGGCTGGTAGATTCCAAATACAGTGAAATTTGACATCATGCAGCACAGAATAATGACATTGGGATTATTTGTTGATTCTAGAATCAAAAGGATAACAAATGTTTCATGAGTTGAGCAAATAGCCATTCCAAAATATGCAGCTTAGTAAGTATTCTACAGATATGAATGAATACAAAATTTTCCACAAATCACTCTCAAGCAATGGCTTTGATCAAATCAAGGAATAAAAATGTCTGCATCCTTGTCCAAGGACTTACATATCCTGGCATTTCTCATCCATTGGGTTTATAATAATAATAAAACTAAGACGTGCCATGAAGAAGGTGGTTTTTGCTCCTGGGCAAAAAGCTATGGGGTTGATAAGCTACTGAATTTCAGGAAATATATACTTTGGCTTGAGTACTCAAACACTGAATCCATAAGAGATTGCCCAGAATTATTTGTGTGGCAAAGAAAGTATGCCAGTAGGGTATAAATCCTGTCATAGAAGTCAGGCTAAGATCCGTAAATGAGTATCTCCACATAAAACCAGAACAACTGTTAGAAACTGTTCCTGTTAGGATATTTATCATTGATTTTTACCTCCAGGAACATTAAAAATCAGATTAGAGGGATCATTCACGACAAGAATATATGAAGTACAATTTATGCAATGTTAAAGTGGAATGAACATAGAAAAGAAACTCTTTTAAAAATAAATGCAGGTAATAAAATTGGCCATAGGATGCCAGGTGCCAGCTAATAGAACTTCAACTTACAACATTTAAAATACATGTCACTGTGGTTAAATGATCAAGGTATGTATCCCTCAGTATATGGAAACAGTGAACCCTTGGATTCCTAAAAAAATATGTGAGCAATCAAACAAGGAGGTTCTCTCAAAAATCATAACAATTTAATCAATGAGAGAATATATTTGTCAGTCATACCATGTAATCAACATCATAATTAGCATATCAATATAACCATGTGAAATAATAATTTTATGAAAGAAGTTGAAATCATAGGATTGAAGCTGCAAGATTGCTCAAATAAAGAAGAGCTATCGTACAATCTATCACAGCATGGAGCAACAATGTTTACTGGGTCACTTCAGACCAAGGTCTGCTGTCTTTCTCTCCCTTCAGAGTGAGGATAGCTGCAATGTACACAAGTAGAAGAATACATAACCCCATGATAACTGAATAATCTTGATCAATTGGAGCCAGACTCCCTCAACACATGTCCATTAGAATTAGTACGAAGGGTGTCAATTGAATCCCCCTCCCCCTAATTTTCTCCCACTTACTACTAACTTTTATGATTAGCTACAATTGAAAATCTAGCAACTGTCCTACATATGGAGGAATTGTCTGATCCATCCTATTACAAGCCTGTGAAAGCTCAACAGCTGCTGTTGTCATGAAACATGAAAATCATAGACATAAGCATAAAAAGAAATCTTAAAAATTAGTTCAAATTATCAGGGGCACTGGAAAGTAATGTCGTTTTTTCTACTAATCACAAACATTTATTTTTACAAGTAGTTTTTTTTATAGTTTCAATCAATTATGTAATCCCCATCATTATCAAGGACAGTTTCCCATCTCTTTTATCAAATTTTCAATTCCCTGTTTATAGAAGGAGGCTTGCTTTGAGGCAAAGAATTCAGAGAGAGCAGCTTTGATAACATCAATATTTCTGAAAGTCTTGTCACTAAGAAACTGCTACAGAGATCGGAATAAATGATAATCTGATGGGGCAATGTCGGGTGAGTGAGGCAGGACTTCCCAACCCAAATCTTTGATCTTCTGTTGGGTCATGTTTGCAGAATGTGGTCTTGCATTGTTGTGCTGCAGAATTACCCCTTTTCTGTTGACCAGTGCTGGACGTTTCTCAATCAGAGCCTGGTGCTAACAGTCCAATTGTTGACAATAGAGGTCTGCAGTAATGGTCTGACCTGTCTCCAATACCTTAAAGTGTATTATACCGACACTGTCCCACCAAACGCTCAACAGGACTTTCTGTGGGTGTAGGCTTGGTTTTGCTGTTGGAACCAGCTGCTGGCCAGGGGATAGCCACTGGCTCTTCCGCTTGGTGTTGACATAAAGAACCCATTCTCATCTCCAGTAACAATTCGATGAAGGAATGGTTCTCTTTCTTGTCTCGTCATCAATGAATTGCAAATTGTTGTGCACTGGGCTTTGTTTTCAGCTAAGAGTTGGTGGGGAACCCAAACGCCTTGTCTATTAACCTTCCTGATCTGTTGAAGGTGTTCTTGAACACTGGATCACGAAGAATTGAGTTTTTCTGCCAATTGTTGGATGGTTTGACAGGGGTCTGACTCAATCTCCGACCTAAGGAGATTGTTGTCCAGCTTCACCAATCGTCCCAAACGATGGTCATCCGAGAGGTCAAGATCGTCTGACCAGAATTTTCTGAACCAACGCTGGCATTTGCGGACATCCAATACATCTTCATAAACTTGGTGGCCTCCATTGCCTTACTTCCCTTACAAAACTCATATAGCATACAGTGTTGTATATGGATCTCTTCAGGAATGTGGTCAGACATTTTTGCTGACAATTTTGAAAAAAGTTTTGTCATCAAAATATGTATGGCAAAGAAGGGTTCTCTAAGCCTATAAATGAAATTCATTTAAAAGCAAAGGAAAACATGCCAAAAATAACGTTTACATTTGGGTTACAAAAAAACGACATTGCTTTCTGGTATCCCTTATAAAAATAGTAACATAACAGTCATGCATTCAAGATTGCAACCTTGAGCTTATGCAATTGACTGGGAGACCAAGAAAAGTTCCAGGTGCTTGAGGTGTGATCTCCTGCTTGGATCAGGAAGAATATTTGCATGGTGAAGTGGTTGATGATCACCAAACATCTTAGGCTGAATTTATAGGGCATTACCAGTGTGACAGAAATATTCTAAGCATTCAGTTCTTCCCTCAGACATCTGAATAAAAAGATGAACACTACCTAAGTCCCACACATGAAAGTTTATTAAACTTGAACACATGATGCTTTACCATAATTCTATTATTGCATTAGAGCTAGTGCCCATCATCATCATAACCATTAGAATTCCATAATAATATAAAATACATTTTCTTCATCTGCACTTACCATTCAGGTCTGAAAGAACTTTTTCTAGGTACTCAGGAGTGTTAAGATCATTTCTCAGGCCTGGGGTGATCTCCAACTGGAATCCAGGACCATACTCTGAAAAATACTGAAAATATAGCACAAATACAGTCCAATGTGAGAGCAAACTACAATCAGGAATGCTAGTGTGCATTATTTGGTTTTAGGAGTGAACTAAAGGATGCTCCTCCTCCTTACATATTGAATGTGCATTGAAAATTCTGATTCATAATGTGTCATATAATCCAATACCAACTTACAGACTTATGATAATGGCTTTCCTGTAACATCTCTTCACTTTTTCTCAAAACAGGCAGTTAGAGAATGGAATTAAAGATGAGATGAGACTGACCTCATGTTCAGGAATGTCTGAATGAAGGCTCAACCCCAAGATCACTGATGTCAGGTATGTCCAGCATCTTGCTGTGTTTGGTACATTGTATCCACCTGTACAGAATAGGAATAGCATAGACAAGACTTTGCTGAATCTGTCTAACAACCATAGTTCACCATATAGAGACAACTGCAGAATAAACTAAAATAACTTTGTCAGACTTTAGGAAAAAGCTCAAGACAGGAAGAAGGCAGAATAATTAATACTTTGGGGAAAGAATGCCTATGAGAAGCTTTATGGGATGACTCATTCACAGAGTGCAAAAAGACTTCAGCTCTTCTATACCTCCATGTGAAATGTAATTTCACTTCCACCTCACATCTTATCCCTGCCCTATGTTCTTCCTGCTTCCACTTGGTTTCTAGCACATTCTTTCCAGTGTAGAATACCACCCAGATATCTCAGCTATAGATTTCTCTTTCTCTCTGGGAATCTCATGGCCCACTTTGAGCTATACTCAGAAACTTATCACATAAAGAAAAATTATAGTTATACAGGGAGAGTGGTTATAGTAGCATAAAATTCAGTTAAATAAAAATCATGACATTCCATTTAAAATATTCCTATTTCAGGATTTGACAAACACAATTTCATATCAGTAAAAGGCAGATTGATGCTCTGAAAACCATACCACCACCAAGGATGAGAGTTGGGGAATTCCAGGAGAGGATGGTCTTGAGTGCTTCAGCAAGAGCAACTGGAGTGAGATTGGAGTCACCAAGAGGGTCCCCTGTGATACCATCTGCTCCACACTGCACCACCACAGCATCTGGTTTCCACACTTCCCATAGGCGTGGCACTATCCTGCAGTACAGATATAAGCTCTCTCAATTAGTCATTGCCTGATATGGACAACAAACTGAGCCAATTAATGTGTTTGTCATATCTTCCTATATTACCAAGGAACCCCAAAAATATAAATAAATAAAACTTAGTTGACATCATAGGCAAATTACTGGGTATGGAAAAAAAAAAACAAGACCAATGAATTTCAATGAATACATCTTTACTCCCACCGAAGCAGTTTTAATGAAACTCTCACTGTGCATAGATGGACATGTTTCTAACATATCTTCTAAACTTCTTCCAAATTCATTGCTCCAAGGCAAGGCTATGAGCAATGATTAGAAAAAGCTAAATAGTGAAAATGAACAAAAGCTCATGCTGGTAGCAGATTAGAGGACATGCCCATGTGCTCTTCTTGCATATCATCTGCAGGCCTTTTGTTGATAATTTGATCAGCTTTATTTTAATAATGACAGATGAATCAATATGTATCAAGTTTGCTCATGGTTTATTCAGGCTTTCCCTTAGTCTTAACTGAATAATGAGGAAGGAGGATGATGCACTCAGAAGAGATTTGGGTCCTATGCTCATTTTCAATTTTATTTCTTCTGCATAATAGCTCATTTTCATATATTGGCAATATCAATGCATGACCTTGCTTCAGGAACATAGATTTACATCATAATTTCACAATTTTGTAGGGAACATATTAATGTCTGCACAATGCAAGTTTTGTGACAGTAAATCCATTGAGAACCTGGATGATATGCAAAAGCAGTTATTTTTTTGCCATACCCTGCAAACAAGGATTCTTCTGGAAGGAATTAATATCCAAGATTAACTAAGAAAAAAAAATTGACCAGGATCCTCTCTTTCCCTCCTAAGCTCTCTTGGGGAAACTAAGATCATGTGCCCATGACATACTCTCATTTAAGACTACACAAATTCCTATCAACTCAGACCTTGCATCCCCCAGCTTTCTCTACAGCTGTAATTATGTTGCCTGTAGCTGTTGGGTTTTAATCTATCTCACAGGGTGGACTGACTTAAGGAAAACATGAAGAAAAGAGGAATCTCTGGCTCCAGTCCTGAGAGGGATGTTGAACACAGTGAATGCAGCACGACCTAAGCCCACCGATTCTGTGTCACCAGTGCCAGGGAAGAACCCTGGCTCTCTGCAGTGAATTGACACATTCAGGATCTTGTCAGAATAGTTGAAAGCCACTTCAACACCATCTCCTGCAGGCATGAAGATAGGTGATCATAATCACAATTAGTGTCAGGAGTGACACAATAATAAAATGAAATGGAACTCAAGAGCTTCAAGTTCACATCATAACTACTTCCAAGTACCGGAAGCAGAAGAGTGCTCCATTCCTCAACTCCATTAATAGTGACTCATTAGTGAACATCTTAAAAGCAGCTATTGATATCTCATCAGGCAAAGAAATACGGGGATCTCTCAGTACAGTCTAAGCATTTACTTGTAGACAGTGATGCTGACATGGATGGAGACATATGCTGCCAATGCAATACATCTTTGTATAAATGATAACTGTGCTCATGTTGGAACTTCACATGGTCCTGCCCTATATACCTTCCATGCCATCTTAACCCTTTAAGGAGTAAGTTGGGGAGCAAAGAAGGGGAAAATTAAATAATGAATAACATTTTACTTCCTTCATTTTAGGCTATGACAAATGATTTTTTAATTTAAAAAATTCACATTGAAATTTTTGCCTTGAAAGTCAATTATTTCAGTTTAGTACTTCACCAGGGTGTGACTAATGTGTGCACCCCATGAGCTAAAAAACTTAAATGTGTGCATGACCTCAAAATGGTCAACTCTTCATTTCCCAAACTGACTACATTCCTGTTTGATGATTAAAGATAAATCAAATTTCCTTGAGAACCTAAAGAGATAGCTTTGATATCATGCTTAGTTGCATGATACCAAAAAGTAAACAATCACTCTCTCATTAAGCAGTTGAAATAAAGGTAGAGGACAAGATTCCACAACAAATCTTTATATTTTCCCACCAAAAAGAAAAGCAACAATGACTTGATACTCTATTTCTGTAATCCCTCATTAATTTCTTTTTTCACTTCACCTTCAATTAAAAAAATTCCTAAGCATTCTCTACATTCACTTTACCATTCATCAGGCTCTGAAAACAATCTGCATGAAGTGACAAACCATGATGGGCATCAAGGTCAATGTACATGACACGATGGAAGACACATCTCAACTTCAGGATCCCAAGAACCACATCATTCACATAACAGAATCCAGCTGCCTCATCTCTGCAAAAAATAGCCGTATCTCATTTAGACCTCTAGTTAGGATAGAATGAATACAATGCAAGTTCTTCTAATCTCATTCCTCTATAATTTCTGAAAGGCAGGATGGTGAAGGATAGGATGATGAGTGAGAAATTTTTTTAGACAGACAGGCATGTGTAGGCCACAGAGGTAGGTCTATTGAAGTAATAAAAAAGTTCCTAACACACTGCCATGTGCATTAGAACTTCAATGTTTGAATGATAACAAAGAATAAACAATTGCAAAGTAATCTTTCAACACTCCCCTATCCATGTCATATCTTCATGGATGATGAAAAATTCATCTATTCTGACTAACAACTCTTAATTCATGAACCCCTTAAGATATCATAACAACACATTTGAAGCTGTAAGCAGTTCTCGCCTGAAGGCATGATGCCAGCCACCACACCAGTTGATAGCAATGGATGATTTCCCTTCAGTCAATGCACATGCTGCAGTCAACGTCCCACCAGCTACAAACTGGATTGTCTTCCATAGGTCATCCACAAGAGGACAGTCATATTCTATACATTCAAAGAGAAAGACAGAAGTAAACCAAATTTTAACATTAATTCTGTATTTGAACAGGCAAGAGATTTATGAGGTATCAAGAAAGCAAACCAAGACCAAATTCCGACATGGCAGATGACTCTTGGAGTTCCTCACTATCACCCATTTTCAAAGTTTCCACATATTCCAATGAATGGAAATTGAGAATGTCATCTTCAGTTGCAGCTTGGCATGGGATGATGTCCATGTGGTTCAGGAGACCATATGAAGCTATCAGAGAGTGTACCCTACTGGCCTGTGATAGACAATTTGTAACTGAAGAAAAAATAACAAGGCTGTGAATTTTCTAGCACTAATTGCTTCATCAAAGTTTTAATCATGATTAACCTAATATAAATAGCTTTCAAATTTTCTGTGTCCCTAAAGGATATGAAGGGAACATCTTGGCACCATCTTATTATTCAACTCAGTCTACCTGGAATCCTAATGTCAAAGACTTTGTATGCTTGTTTAAAAATAGCAATAGACTATTTGTTGGCTTCTTTCAAGGTCTAATCCAGCTGAGTGGGTAGAAGCTCATCAGCACCTGCATGTTCTTCATCTGGAGAGTGATTCACCTCTAACAACCCAAAGTCAATTTATTTATGAGTTATCACAGGAAGCCCTTCCATACCTGAGTGATGTGACGTATTAAAATGACAAAGAGATCAGATGCACCATTTTTGGTGAAGCCTGAATATCCTATGCCTGGTATATGAAAATCTACCCATACTTCACAAATGAAAGTCAGCTTTGAAACACACCTTACAAGCACTACTAATTATTCAAAGCAACAGTGGGAATCTGGCCAGATAAGATCACCTGGTCCTCTTTGGCTTTTTCCCTTCATCTGAAACTTCAACTATGTAACTCACACATTCTCTCAAGCCTCTTCCATTGAACCAAAAGGATGGATAATCATAAAAGAAGTCTATTACAAGCTGATGCATTTAACTAACACTGGTTAAAGTATACTCAAAGCCTCCCCCTAGATATTCAAGACAGCTGAAGGCATTAGAGAGCAGATAGGACAAACTCCATTGCCACAACTTATATGGCTGTGAACACTTAGCTAGTTGTGGCATGTTCACTGGGTGTTCCTGTCTCACTATCCCAAAAAAGACCTAGAATCTTTCCCGTTAATGCTACTCCCCATAGAACATGACAGAATTTCATCTATCACTGATATCTTCACCTATATGCCTTGAAGAACTACCAACTTTGCAGATGATGCACCTTACTAGGACCCAGTGGTTGAGAACCTCATACAGTGATCACCCATGACCTCCCAAACGATCTCCCTGAGCACTATGAATCATGCAAGTGGCTTTGCTGAGCCATAAAAAAAAAAATAGTGAACAATGAAGTAGATATTTTCCTTATACATAGTACACCACCTCTATTGCGGCAACTCGCAGGTGCAATTATTGACAATGGAATTGAGTAATGCATTTAAGATCATGATTGGCCCTAGGCCCATTAGCAAGATCCTGCCTTCTATGCATCCCAAACCAGACAAAGCAGGGGCAGCCTTAACAATAGCCTAAACTAGGCCTAATGCAGATGATCAATGCAACTTACCCTCCCGAGGACGGCCGGGTACTGATCACAGGCAGACAAGAAAACTTCATCATGAACGTACGACGTCCGTCGTTTCACACTTGCATCCATCAACCTCTGCTAACAGCTGTAACGGTAGGTCCAGCGGTTTTAGCTTTGGCAGGCCTGTCACAAGCTCTGGGAGTAGGCCAAGGCCTATGCCCAGACTTAGGCAATAGCCTGTCATAGGCTATTGGCTTCGGCCTAAGCCGAGGCCAAAGCTAAATGACACAGATCTAGACCTATGATAGATATGTCGCGTATGAATTATCACACACCACTACCGTTAATTTGTTGAGTTCCTCGTTTGCTCAAAATCTACTTGAGCCTTTCCTCACAGAACGACACCTCACATTGTATTCGCTCCAGCTCAAAGTTTGGTGTACAGAATGGCGCGTTCATGGAGGGCGCCATCCGCCTAGAGTCCACAACGGGAAAATTGTTAGGAAATCAGTCCTCATTGGAAGCAGCACTTGATAACCAACCGATATTAGGGTAGGCCTAACCCTCTTAAAGTTAAATATTTTTGTATTTTTGTATTTTTTTTTTTTACTATCCTAGTTGCTTACTGTTGCAGCCACTACTTCGTCATCTAACGCATTCCACGCGTTCACCACTCTGCAAGTAAAGAATTCCTGTCTCGACCTGAGCCGTACCTGCGGTTTGCGCAACTTAAGTCTTTTACCCCTCCGACCTCTCCGACAATTACCGTTGCGTTGCAATATGAGTGACTCCAAGAAAAGAGTTGACAGTGAATGTAGAATCTTCAATAAGGAGTGGACTACGAAGTATTTCTTCACGGACGTAGGTAAAAATGCTGTATGCTTGATTTGGCACGAGAGCGCGGCAGTTTTCAAGGAGTACAATGTGAGTCGCCACTCCATTCCAAGCATGCAATTATCTGTCAGCTTATGAAATGACTAAGAAAGCTCAGGAACTCTTGATGGAGTAACGAAAACAGCAGAACGTGTTCAGTAAACAAAATGCTCAACAAGAAGCTGCAACAAAGGCCAGCTTTGTGGTGGCACACAAAATGGAGAAACGCAATAAGTCATTTTCAGATTATGAATTCCTGAAGCAATCCATGATTGATGTGACTGATATAATTTATCCTGAGAACAAAGAGAAGTTCAAGTTCGAAGGCCTCAGTTTTTCAAGTGGTACTCTCTGGCGCTCGATGATAGCACAAACATCAGGGACACAGCTCAGCTACTCGTTTTCATAAGAGGTATAAATGACACGTTTGAAATCACTGAAGAATTGCTGTCCGTGGAATCTCTGAAGGAAAACAACAACGGGAAAATATTTGTTTGAAAGAGTGGAGAGCTGCATCGAAAGACCTTGGAAAAAGTTGGCTAGTGTCACAACAGACACGTCTTCCAATTTGACCAGTAAAAACGTTGGACTTTTTAAGAGAATTGAAGATGAAGTCAAAGAGATGAATCCAGATTAGGAAGTCATAATTCTTCACTGCATCATCCACCAGGGGCCTATTCCACAGAAGATTTACAAGCAACAAATTACAAGTGAAGAGACTGTATTTACAAGTATTTGTATTTTCTGTTCCACAGAGTTTGCGCTAGTGCTTGTAAATCGATAAGTGCAAGGCACTGGAGCCTGCTCATATTGCAAGTTCTGAGTGCGTTCCAGAGTTCTCTTTCGAGCATAGGCGCCGAACCCAGGGGGGCAAAGGGGCACGTGCCCCCCCAATTATATTATTGAGGGGGCAACGCCCCCCCAAGAATGGCAAAATTTCAACAAAGGCACATGGAAAATTGAAAACAAAATGCTGCTTCACGAAAGAAATGAAAAGTATGATTTTGCTCGTCACTATGCTACCATAATAATACTGAACTACCCCAATGGATCCTGGAATAACTGCGTCATTGTTATTTCAGGGGCAATAGGAACTTGCCCCCCCCCCCCCCAATACTTTTTAAAAGTCGGTGCCTATGCTATCGAGTACACTCGTGGAATGACACCAAAAGAGGTTTCATCAATGAAAGCGTATGGATATCTCATATAACGAGAAGCTGGATATGCAGAATCGAATATGCCATCTCTTGGCCTGAAAGTCAGTCTATGTA
The DNA here is from genome assembly GCA_905338385.1 of Darwinula stevensoni. Classification (NCBI taxonomy): domain Eukaryota; kingdom Metazoa; phylum Arthropoda; class Ostracoda; order Podocopida; family Darwinulidae; genus Darwinula; species Darwinula stevensoni. The sequence continues at coordinate 7,587 of CAJPEV010003672.1, read as the reverse complement.
TTCCAGATATGGTGCAATCGAATATGCCCAACTAAGTGGGGAAGCTGTTAGAGTCCATTGGTAGTGCACCAGAGTCTACTCTTATATTCAAGGTTAATTCTATCAAACGGCGCCAAGAAAAGTTGCTGTGATCCTTCTTTAGCTGGCAATACTTGTAGTCAGGTATTTCATTTCCCCAGAGCGCTGGATTTTATTCTTTCAAGTTTTTTTTTTTCAACGTAAGCACATAAGCCCAACTCTACTGTATTGTACCACATTAAAACTATGCCTATATTATCCTATGCAATGGTCACAACAGGAAAATACATAGTCTCTGCTAAACACAGGAGTGCAGAAAATACATTTACCAAGCATCAAAGTCTTGTAGAAATTAGAGCTACAAGTACAAGTCTATAATAGACTTGTACTTGTAAAACATCTGGCTCCGTGGAACAGAATCCATTTTCCCAAACTCAATTCCCTTGTAAATGGATGAACTTGTACTTTTAAATCTTCATTGTACAATTTTCTTCCGTGGAACAAAAAGTTGCTTCTACAAGTAATAGACTTGTAACTTGTAGCTTGTAAATCTTCTGTGGAATGGGCCCCAGGAGGTGCTTTGTAAAAGTGTTCTGAATTTGAAGCATGTGGTTAACCCAGTCATTAAGCTTGTCAATTTCATTCGAGCGAGGGGGTTAAATCACCGGCAATTCATTGCCCATTGTTGCGGAGCACACCGATATTGAGTATCACACCAATGTCGTTGGCTTAGTTTAGGAAAAGTGTTAAAGAGAGCGTGGGAGTTGAAGGAAGAAATCATATTCTTGGAAATGAACGTAAAGATGAAGATTTCCCAGTGTTCAAAGACGCATGTTGGCTCTCTGACTTTGCCCTTGCCGTGGACGTTATGGAACATTTAAACGACTTGAATCTGAAACGGCAGGGCAAGGGAGTGTTTGTGCAGGAACTGTACTCAACGGTAAAAGCATTTCAAGCCCAGCTACTCCTGTTTTCGAGGCAGGTGAAGGACAGCATGTTTTCGCACTTCCCAACTTTGCAGAGGATCGCTGTTTCCTCCAATATAAGTGACAAGTACAGCAAGATGTTGAGTGATTTACGTAAAGAGTTTTACCGTCGGTTTTTTTACTTTAAGAAAATCGAGAAGGAGCTTGAGCTGCTGTCTTATCCATTTACCTTTGACTATGAGAAAGCTCCAAATGAATTTCAACTGGAACTGATCGACTTACAGTGCGATTTACCTCTCAAGGAAAAGTTCAACTTTAACATCCTAGGCAAGTTTTACTCATCACTGACACAAAATTCTCTAACTTGCGAGAACTTGCCAAGAAAATACTGGTGCTCTTCGGTTCCACTTATGCTTGTGAGAAAACTTTCTCATTGATGAACAGCAACAAATCAAAGTTGAGGGCACAAATATGACTCGCCCACATTTGAGTGCAGTGCTGTGAATCTCAGAAATGGCACCTGACTTCGGAAATCTCATTAAAAACTGTGGGCAGCTGCACATGTCCCACTGAGAAGTTGGTAAACCTAAATTATTTTTTTTTTCCTTTTCGTCCGGGAGGAAGGCATCCTATGGACTACTATACTTCCGGATATTTTCCCTGGACATGTCATCCTTTCTCGCCTTCAAGTTTTCGTCCGACTGCTGTGTCCTCTTTTTGGCTTAATTTTTTTTTTTTTTTCTTTTTTTTTTTTTTTTTTTTTTTTTTTTACTCTGTGGCCCGCGAGGCTTTGGTTTTTTGTCATGTGGCCCGCATGCTAAAATGTTTGTCCACCCCTGGTATATAGTATGAAAATCGGCTTTGAAGCTTTCCATAGGGTAGTAAGAATGAGGCCTTTCCAAGTGAGAGAGATAGACAGAACCAAGCCTAATTATATTAGTCTTGAGACGCACAGGAAGCAGTTTGTCCTGGATGATTAAGAGGGGGTCGGCTGGAGGGGTCTTCGAGAAGTTGAACTGCATAGTTAGGCACTTGTCGGGATTGAGTCTCATGGACTTTTTAATGGACAACTCTTGCATAGGGTTACCATATTTCGAACGGCCAAAAAGAGGACACAGCAGTCGGACGAAAACTTGAAGGCGAGAAAGGATGACATGTCCAGGGAAAATATCCGGAAGTATAGTAGTCCATAGGATGCCTTCCTCCCGGACGAAAAGCGAAAAAAAAGGCATGTTCGGGAAAAACCGGACGTATGGTAACTGCCTACTCTTGCAGTTCATCAAGGGCATGCTGGAGTGGAAGGGCAGAGGATTTAGGGTGAGACACTGCTATGGTCTTGTCGTCGACGAATTTGTAAATCATCACACCGTTTTCGGGGTCATCATGTACTATAGCGTTGAAAAGAAATGGACCCAAAACAGTGCCTTGGGAAACGCCGCATGTGATTTACAAGGTGCTAGAGAGGGCATCACCGATCCTTGTACATTGTTTTCTTCCCGTGAGAAACGAGGTGAGTCATGAAATCCACGCGGGATGAGCGCCAAGAAGTCATAGCTTCTGGATTAGGCAAGTATATGGCTGATACGGTCGAACTCTTTGCTGTAATCGACGAATACCGCTGTTACAGCTTGTCCCTTGTCGACATTCCGATGGATAAAGTGGAGAAAGTTGACGAGGTAATGCGTTGTTAAGGTGTCTTTTTGGTTGCCATATTGATTATGAAGCAGTCGTTCTCCGATCAGCTGCGACCAACGGGTTTGAAGGGGGTTGCCAAGAATGGCTTACAGCCAGTGTTCCATGCTCTTTACAATATGTGGGGAGATGTGTATCGCAAGGTAAGGGAGCTATTTCGAAGGGGAGCATACTGAAATCTAACTTGCGAACCTAGTTTTCACGTACAAAGGCCAGTCCTGGAACTTTTTGATGGGTCCTCGTATATATCAGTTAGTGGGATGGATATTTCCCGAGCGAACTCTATAAGTAATCGAGTAGGGATATCGCCAGAGCCTGACGATTTGATTTTCAGCGAGCGCAGGTGGTTAGAGACTTCTACCTCGCTGACCCTATCTAAGCTCAGGAGCAGGGAGGTACGCGGGTAAGGCGTGCGTGTCAAGGGGTGGAAGAGAAGTTACAATTGTTGCCAGATGCTGGTTGATTATACTGGGTTGCCAAAAAAAAAAGCGTCTTGTTTGACGCTTTATAAAATCAGCTCTGATGATCTGGGTTCATGATGTTTTCGTATCACAAAGGAAACATCATAAAATTTGTTTTTCGAAAGTTTCATATATCTAGGTTGTCTGAATGAAAATTGGCAGTCGTTCAAAGTGGAGTCATAAAATGTACCCTTTCTGCGCAGGAGGTGGATGGAGTTTCAGGACTGCTTGAATGATTTCTCTCTATTGACACCATAAATGCTGCTTTTATGTCAGTTCTCATCGTAGTATTCTCCGTAGATTCGATTCTGATGCTACGATGTACGACAGAACTATTCCACGACGTGTAAAATGCTACAAGGACATGGTGTAAAAAGCAGTCCTTATGGCATCAAGTGAGAGAAATCATTCAAGCAGTGCTGAAACTCCATCCACCTCATGTGCGGAAAGGGTACATTTTATGGGGAAAGATCGACGTTGTGCGATGATCCGTGTGGTTATCCGACGATTGCCCGTGATGATATCGTGCTCAGCTTTAACGTTTTCCCATGTTGTGGGTGAGACAAGACGTCCACTGCGGGGTTCGTCTTCCAAGCACTCTCTTCCGCTTTTGAAACTTGCTACCCACTTTTTCACAATCGAATAACTCGGTGCTTCATTTCGCAACGTCTGCTGCATATCCGCGTGAAAGTCCTTCGTACTTAAGCCTTTCTGAAAAAAAGGTATCGAATCACGGCCCGGTGCTCAAATTTATCCACGTCGACTGACGGCTACGCACTTGAATTGATTTGTTGAAAAAGACACGGTCTCCCACAAGTTAGGTTGAGCTGAAACACCTAAGTTGAAAATCTGACATTAACTCAATCATCAGGAGTATGACTTGGCCTATCTAAAAATTAATCCAGATTTTGAAACAGGAAATAAGAGAACCACCACAAATACTGACAACATTCATCATCTGAGCGATATAAACGGAATTGGAGTTAACATTTAACACATTCCTATTTGGCTTCACTTTGGGATATCATTGGGAGGTTGCAAATATGACAAAACAATGGAAGGCTTAGGCTGTAGCCAATGTGGCGTCGGCTGTGTCAAGGTCCATAACTGCAGTAATAAAAGCCATCTGGACTTAAAATGACAAGATAATGACAAGGTTGCATTGAAAAAACTTTACCACCCCTTCAAGTGCCCCGAGATACTAGAGTGCATGCAGCTCAGAATTCATTGAGTGCAGTATGGCAAGTGACAAGAAGTAATAATGCAGCATATAAGGCTTCATTCCTATAGATCTTTCCAGCAATAATAAATAATCATACCACAGTGTATGCTCACAGAGATTGCAAAAAGAAATAATTGCACAGGATCCAAACCACTTGGAAACTACAAACTTATAAGGATAAACTACACTCCAAAAGCAATAGAAAGCACATAAGAGATGCAGCTTGAACAAATTTGAACAGCTTCCAAGAACTGAGACTAGTCCAGCATACATGGGAAAATGTATCACCTAGGGAGAAGTGGGACTGCAGTAAACAACAGTTCAAAAAGTATGAAATGGGAGAAACTAAATTTATTTTGGTGCATCTAATGGGAATGAGATTCTCATTAAATCAGCTAACTTTACACCATGATGACAGTTCAAAGATCCAACAACCAGGAAGAGATTCACCAGTCTTGTTCCAAGTGCTGAAAATTCAGGAAGTACACCAAATTCTTAGAAATACTTCTTGATGAAGTTGATCAAACCATTTGTTGATGAATCATGAGAATCAACTGGATTGCGATCATTGAGCTCTGGTTCAATTGCTTTTGCCAACTGCTTTCCCAGCTCAACACCCCATTGATCAAATGAATTTATGTCCCAGATGACCCCTTGTGTAAAAATCTTGTGTTCATACAAGGCTATCAATGATCCAAGAGTGAAAGGTGTCAGCTTCTTGACCATGATGGAATTAGTGGGTCGATTCCCCAAGAAGACCTTGTGAGGGAGGATCTTCACCAATTTCTCACCACTCAACCCAGCTGTTTCCAATTCCTTGCGTGCTTCATCGGCAGTCTTTCCTTTCATTAAAGCTTCGGTCTGAGCCAAGAAATTGGCTAATAAGATCTTGTGATGAAGATTCTCTCTCAGTGGATTATGAGATTCCACAGGAGCAATGAAGTCAGCTGGAATGAGGCGAGTGCCCTGATGGATCAGTTGATAGAATGCATGCTGTCCGTTAGTACCTGGTTCTCCCCAAACAATGGGACCAGTTGCATAGTCAACTTGGGATCCAGATTTAGTTACATATTTTCCATTGGATTCCATGTCACCTTGTTGGAAGTATGCTGCAAATCGATGCAAATATTGATCATAAGGGAGCAGGGCATGGCTCTCTGCTCCAAAGAAGTTATGGTACCAAATGCCAAGCAGAGCTAGAAGTATAGGGGCATTTTCTTCCAAAGGAGCAGACTTAAAATGTTCATCCATGAAATGTGCACCATCAAGAAGTTTTGCAAAGTTATCAAATCCAATGTTCAGGGCAATGGAGAGGCCAATGGCAGACCAAAGAGAGTAGCGGCCACCAACCCAATCCCAGAACTCAAACATATTTTTCTCATCAATACCAAAGTCCTTCACCTTTGGACCATTTGTAGAGAGAGCAACAAAATGCTTTGCCACATGACTGGCATCACCAGCAGAATTCAGGAACCACTTCTTTGCAGATGTTGCATTTGTGATAGTCTCCTGTGTGGTGAAGGTCTTGGATGCAATAATGAACAGAGTTGTGTCAGGATGGAGCTTCTTCAGTGTCTCCACAAGATGTGTCCCATCAATGTTAGAAACAAAGTGGACTCGGGGCCCAATGGCAAAATGCTTCAAGGCTTCAGTAACCATCAATGGACCAAGATCAGATCCTCCAATCCCAATGTTGACAACATCTGTCACTTTTTTCCCAGTATATCCCTTCCATTGCCCATTAATGACATCATCACAAAAGCTTTTCATGTGGCTGAGGACTCCATTGACATGTGGCATGACATCAGATCCATCAACATTGATAGATTTGTTGCTTCGATTTCGCAAGGCTATGTGGAGCACAGCCCGATCTTCAGTGAAATTGATCCTTTCACCTGAAAACATAGCATCCCTAGCTGCTTCCACCTTTCTTTCCTTTGCAAGTTGAAGGAGAAGGTCCAGTGCCTCCTTGTTGATACGATTCTTGGAATAATCCAACAATATTGGCCCATCCTCAGGTGTGTTCAGTTGAAGATTGAAGTGATTGAACCGTTTTGAATCAGAGTTGAACATTTCCAACATGTTCAAGGTTTTTCCCTTGGTCTCATAAAACTCAGTGAGTTTTTTCCAAGCTTCTTCTGACTTTAAAGGTTTCTTTGGATCCATTCTTTTCAAATACCTCTGGTGGTAAATACCAACAATTCTTATACCTAGAAAAGTCAATAAAAACACATGAATGACCAGATGTTGAGTCAGAGCAATCAGTACTGGCAAATGATAGATCTTGTACCTCTCAATATCAAGATTAGAAAATGAGGAGCTAAACATGGGGGGGGGGGGGGGGGGGGGGGGGGGTGGAAGTCTTTGATATAAGCCTAAAAATTATAGTTATTTATACAGATTCTCCACAAGGCAAAGGATGCACATAGAGTGCAAGACAGTCAAATACATGTAATTAAACACCTGCTGCTCTTAGTACATAGAATCTTTAATCCTGTACAAGGAGCAGATGACATTTTCACAGAGGGGAAGCAATATGTATGCTATGTCCTCATCCGCGTTCAGACCAATTTGATTTTGTTCCAATCAACAATAACCTTACTCGGGAAAGGCTATTCTGCATATTCACCTTTTGATGAAGAGAAATTTCCCAAATTTTATTTTTCTTTGACAAAGTCAATAAACTCCATTCTAGATTTTCTTCCTACTTTCAAGGTCCACTCTTGATATTAAACCCTTGGCTGTTTCAATTCTGGTTCAATTTCATCCCTATATTGTTTTTAATGCCATGTCTCTATCAGTGTACTGTACCACTAGACAAGCACCTATCACATCCCATATGGAAGATCACATATGAAAGTTACATGCAATTATCTGTGTCTTATAAATTCACATATTTTTTATTTGTTGAAATATGAATACACATATATAAGGGCATGTATGGTTGAAGCATATGATCCATATAAGGATTATTCATATATTAAAAACATACCTAGGCATAGGGATGGGGTGGTCAAGTGACCACCTTTTAATTGACCATTATTGACCACAAATTTTTTTAATTCAGTGAATTAATATATTTTTAGAGCTCATAACTGTGGTCTTTTATCCCCCAGCACTAAAACCAAAGAGACAGTTCAATTTTTAAGATTTGTTCATGCAGCCTGCCAAACACCTAGACTGTGGCACCTGTTGCATATGAAAACATTTAGCAAATGCTCAAACTACCATGACCTTTCACCTGAGTGATGCAGAGTGTGTGTGCAGG
>CAJPEV010003671.1:5335-26361 GCA_905338385.1 Darwinula stevensoni | reverse complement strand
AAAACAAAAATACAAAAATATATAGCTTTAAGAGGGTTAGGCCTACCCTAAAATTAAGGAACGCTCGACCTCGACACGTGATATCGAAATGGGCGAAATCGCCTCTTGATATCACTAACTCTCCTGACTCCTGATTACCAGAATAGGAGGGGAGGAGAAGGGGGGAAATCCCATCAATCGAAAATCATTGTAACATCACTGTACGGCTGACCCATTCACCTTAGGCAAAGATGGCGCTCCTCCTCCGGACCCTCGGCTCTTCTCAGGCGGCCAGAAACGCTGGTGAGAAATTTCCCCTCGGGTTCTCTAGTACGTTTTCAGTTGGGTTTGACTTCTATGACATTTATATGACAAACATAGCGAAGTCTGAGCTGCTCCTGATCGTTATCCCCAATAGAATCATTTCTTAGTCGTGGGAAAATGTTGGATTCAAGTGGAAGAGTGTTACACCAACTAAAAAGCAAAACGTTTTCTATCCTGTTTACGCTGCACACTAGAGAGCTTGCTGCAGTACTGCATCATCCAACTGACCCGGTGATAGACTTGTGTCTACACGATAATCAAGATGACAGACCTAGGCCTCAGCGAGACGAGCACAGAAATTCTCAGTGTCAGGAGTGTTAAAGATGTCTGTCAGTACCAATCTTGCGGCAGCATCTTGCGGCATGGGTCAAATTGCCCTTATTCCTGTACAAGGGATAAAGTGTTGGTATGTACTACATACATATATCAATGAAGACTTTGGATTATTACATCTAGTTCTTAGGGTTTGCCTCCCAATATCTATACTAAGGAGTTTGAGTCTACCCCAGCTATAATTGCTTTATACAAATTAAGCAGCTCTATTCTGCTTTCTCTAGTGCCTGTATACCTCCTGTTTCACTGCCTGATGTTAAGGTCTCATACTATTCATATTCTGGTATAGTGCATATTCTAGTATAATGTGAACAAGAGATATACACTGCCCTGCCTAAAGTATCAGGACATCATGCAGAATGTAATCTTAGTTTCAACAGGCCATATCACTGGTACTCACTTTCTTATCACACTTCTCCTCCAATGGCTTCATTGAGGAACCTTTTGGTAACTATACAATTCACCTGGCTGGACTCATTCTCTTTTCCATATCTTCTATGAAAACATTGTGGGTACCATACAATACTTTTTCTCCTTTTTTTTAGTTGCTTATGTAATTTACAGGACACATGTAGTTTTTGACATTTTCCCCAGAGCAAAACTAATGAAGGGGAACTTTAAAAGACACACTTAGAGTAGCATAGATGAAAATTTGAGCTTACTTTCCTCAACAAGGGAATTTCAAGGGGAGTGTTAGTCAGGCTTATTCCACCAGAGTTTAAAGCTTAAGCTTTCCAGTTGTATATATATGTTTGCAGTAGCTAAAGGTAAGTGCTTTGTTAGGTTCGAAAGTATATATTTTTTCATTTAAGAAAGACATGATATAAAGTCCATGTAGAACAATCATTGACTAGGGTATTTTCCAAGTTCTGATGCATATTCATTTGAATTTATGAGGTGCAGTCAGATAGTCCATACTGTCGAGCCATATCTCATTTACAGTCAGGAGTTCTGAATAGAAACTGCAGTCACTTCTTAACATAATCACCTGCTTTACCTACATACAGTTTCCACCTTCGTTGGCATTCTCTGAAGAACTTGGCAAATGCTTCTTCAGGTGTATTTTTAAACCACTGGAAAACTGCAGTACTGCTGGTAAAAGCTCAGTTTGTAACGCATGTTAGTAGTAGCTTCCATTATTGGTTACACCTTTAGGAACTACTTGAGGTAGAACTAAACCCTGTTTGTCCAGAAAAATAGCATAAAGAACTTTCTCATTGGAAGGGGTCTGACGGATCACACACATTTGATCACAGTTCTTTGTTCTTTCTCTGCAAACTCCATTGCTCAGAGACAGTAGGGGAAACTCTGTGTTGAAAAACCAATGCTTCACAGAAATAACAATACCAACAATATTCACAATGTACTATCAGACTCACAACTGATCATAGTACTTTGCCAAACCATAATTTATTCAAACTAATTCCAGATACATATGCTAGAAGCATGGGGGATTGTTCGTTAGATGCACACCTGAGGCACCCTGCATCCATTAGAAGCACACTATGTTCCAATCGCACACCACCCCTCCATTAAGGGGGAGCGGGGCGGGTAGGTGGGACCCCCCCTTCCCCCGAATTTTCATCCTTGCGGAAGGCCTCTTTTTGGTTATGGTAATCCTACCAAACCCCTTATATTACTTGTTTGTCCTCGTCCAAATAAGTCTTGACACGTCAAAGTCTGTTATAAAACGTAGGTTCGCAGCCGTGCTGGTGTAGTCCATACGCAGCCATGGTGCTGAGCAGTTAATGTCATGGTTTGATGCTGAAGTGATGCATCCATCTTGTTGCTGTCATCATGACATCATAGTGTCATATAGTATGTCCCTTACTGCAGCACGCAAGTGCGATTTCCTGCTCAAGTCACCAAAGTCAACTGCTTTACCATCACTACTCGCTCAACCTCAACCCCTCATGATTTTCGCTTCCTTTCTGGGTCATTGAACTTTGCGTTCACTGAATGCTATGCACACAATGCGCTGTTCACTGGAAGGAACCGATACGAGGAACCCTGAAATGCCATATATTTAGGCAATGAAAAAATGTCAAGAATACGTGGGACTTCATGAGAACATGAACGATTGCATCAGTTTTGGGGGCAAAAGCGCCGCACTTCATCAAGGAAATCGAGGAATGGGGAATTGGGTGGAGAGATGGCCACCATCCTTCAAGTAAATGGTTAGTCAGCATTCCTCTGGTGGTACCCACGACCTCTCTTCATGATTCTTGTCTTGAGGGAAGACCATTGAAATTCGATTATTTGGGTGTTGGCCCCTGATGAATCGAAACTCGTGCAACACAAGGCAAATAAGTATTTGTGAACCTGACAAATAGGAGACCTCACCAGTCACAGGATCGACAAAATTTTGGCTATGATTGACCGTTTGATGCGGGTATCCATGGTGAGGCATATCTGAATATGCCGCCCATTCATCGGACCTGATGGTAGAACCCTTGGCGACATGCCTTTCAATGATTGGGAGCAGTGTCCGCTTGTCTCGTCTAGGGACGATGACTAGTCTTGTTTCGGTCAAGCCGTCATGCTGCCACGCCAATCCAAAAATCCATGGACCGACAACTCGATTGGCATAGTTTTGGCGTGCTGGGGAGAAGTTGTTGCCCGTCATAATCCGTCCCCTATTGTTTTTCTGCCTCCCACTAGTGCACATAATATAAAATAAGACTTGATAAATGTGAGACCCATCAATACGCAATGCTCACCGAAAACAGCTCTCGTCGATCTAGACGATTTCACCTCGTCCGCCCATTTGAGTGTCTTGGAAGGCGTGGACGAGAACTTCCCTAATAAGATTCCTCCAGTCCACGAGCATTTTGATTCTCCTCAAGGATATGCGTGTTGACAAGAGGCGCTGTGATTGCCGTATTGAAAGATCGAGAGCCCAGCAGTACACAAGCATAAGGATGGTTCGTATGCTTAGCTTAGTGCATGGTTTCCCATCAGCGCCCTGGAAGGAGAACCAGCAGCCTCCATTCCTTCCAGCCCTTGCCCCCCCCCAAGACTTTGGGCCATTCCTGGCACTGTGGTAGCGCTTGCATCGGTTGCAGCGGATTATGGGGTTTCTGGAGCCATTAGATCCCTTCCTCGTTTCATCATACAGTGTCCCTGTCATGCAAGAATCTAAGGTGTCTATGTGACTCTCAAAAAGCAAATACTTCTCTGACTGAGTAAAGAAATGAAACAAAATAATGCATCTGGGTAATTGTGTCGTTTCATTTGGTCAAAGTAATTTTGATGTTACATTACCCCAACAAAGAAAGTGTTTGATTTCAATTTGGCTTGGTAAAAATTTGCTATAAATTATTTTATAGCTTTAAAGTAATACTAGATATCTACAAAGCAACGTAATGGTATAAGCGGTAAACCTGTGCAAGCAGGAGAATAGGTGCAATGTGGAGCTTGGGGAAGCTGGTGATTGGTTATGGCAGGGAGGAGACGGTGTGCTCTGGCGTAGTCAATTGCTGCTCCGTCCATTCATAGAGACGCGGAGATTTCAAAGGTGTCTGGATCAGACCGTGCCATTGCTTGAAGTCACGAAAAGCGATTTTTGAGACCTGCCTTTTATTCTGAGATGAAGGCCGTTCTTTGGAGCATCCAGAACAGGTTTAATATCTTAAAGGGTATCAACCTATGCCTTTCTAATCCCTTTCAACGGCTAGGGAGTCGTACCATATGACCAGATGTATGGTAACCGTAGGGCTTGGAGGGGAGTTCATCCTTTCCCCCCCCCATTTGCCCCACTCCCCCTTCAGAACATTTATACACCTACCCATGTACCATATTGTGAGGTGTGCACAGGTGAACAGTGGTGTGCGTCTAATGAACAATACCCGAAGCATGAGGTACAGACTTTCTGACTGCACCTCGTAGTAAGCATGTTTCTTAATTACCCTTATTTTTATTTCATTATCACTGCATTAACCCTTTCCACTTGGTTTTTTTCTGCTGTACTATGACCGATGGCAAACCCAGCTCAAAAAACGGGGTGGAAAGGGTTAATCTTAGAAAAGAAATCCCAAAGATCCTGGACTGGAACTTTGAGGGGCTTTGCCCTTTTCTTCTCATGCTGGAATAGGTCAAAGTATCATGATGGAAGTAATTGCATTCTGTTTTGAAAATAGCTTTCAAACCAGGTTAACATATTCTTACTATCAAAAAGATGCAATTTTTAAACAAATTTGTAGATGAATCATTTCAAGAGCAGTTTTTATGGAAACTTCAATGCCTTCATCAACAGTTCTTCCTTTTTCCCAGTTTCCTTTAGCAAATTTTATCAAGGTCCACTGAAGTCATGCGGCACGCTATCAGCAGTGGTATCTTCAAAGTCTCTCATACCTGCCAATGGAATTCATATCTCAAAAATGGTGGCATCATCATCAGCCTCAACAGCTGCTCATGGAGGTCATAACCATGGTCTGCATTGGTCCATTGAGCGTGTGGTCTCAGTGAGCCTTCTTGGGCTCCTTCCGACTTGTGCTTTCTTCTATCACCCTGCCATGGATTACATCATGTCCCTCTTCCTCTGTCTGCATTCACACTGGTGAGTCCTCTGTATATCATAACCTCTTCAAGTCTTGGTGTAGGCCTTTGTAAGGGCTAATCACATCAGGGTAGGCCCATTCATGCTTAACAGGGCTTTAACAGGTTGGAAGGTCTCTTAGTTCCCATTGATTTTGGATATAATACCTGACAACTCATGTAGGAGTTTTGATAGGGTAACTGAGGAAAGATGGAATTGTCTCATCTGCTGCCACAAATTTTTTTTTTTTTGGAATTAATGATAACCTCTGGGAAGTGTTATCACACGAAATAAACTTTTCTAGTGAGTATTCTAGAGGCACTTTTGAGACAAATAAGGAAGGAAAATGGGATGAAGATGCAATAAAAGAGGAAAAAGAATTTGATATTTTACTGTGGGATGGTTTCTCCTTTGATTCCATTTGTATAGAGGTATTTCATCCTTTATTTTTGATAATGAAACAGTCTCTTCATTCTATTTCTTTTTTTTCATCAGGGGACTACATGGGATTGTTGTTGACTACATTCGACCAAAGCTGTTTGGAGGCTTTGCCACTTTTGCTGAGTATTTCATCTATGTTTTCTCCTTCCTTGCTTTTGGAAGCATTATGTATTTCAACTACACTGATGTTGGGCTTATCCCTGCTGTTAAGATGCTTTGGCGCTTATAAAGGAATTCCTTTGGACAATTTTTGCCTCCCTATATCTAGGCAGGTGAAATCTTGGTATCTGCTAACACCTTGTTGAAGATGATTGATCCAGCATGTGTTTAATCAGCTATAGAAATGAGTAGATAATGGATGTTTAGTCAGCTTTTGAAGTGAAATATTGTTTATCTGGCATATTTGATGCTGTGTGTCCACCTCATGTCAGTCTTTGAATAAGAACCACTCTTGGTCCTCCCTGCAATCCTTGGAATAAACTTCATGGGGGGATTTGTGATTAGGGTCTAGTTTGGGTCATTGTACTTGCTTCAGATACCTGTACCGAGGATTGTAATCATAGCATTATTTGGAGCCCTTTACTCTTGAAACCTTTTTTTTCTCATGCCTCTGTTTCTGATGGGAAGAATAAATTGAAGAGTTGTGATCTGTCATACTTGTGTGTTGACTTGATTTTGAAGTATCAACCCTTTCAACTGTTTTTGAATTTGGTCCAACATGACCACTAATTTTTGCTGCCAGCTGGATAGGGCACCAGAGTGGAGAGGGTTAAACATGGTAAGCATTTACCAGTGATTAAATTGAAAATAATTCATTTTGCTAATTAAATTACAAAATAATTATAATTCAACTGCAATTTTGGCCCAATTTGTAATTGTTACAGTGGAGAATTACAAATTACTTACATGGAGTTTTGGCAACCTTCAGCCTCACCTGATGGGTGACACAAGCATGGCTGAACCAATTGATGATGGTGTGACTGATGAAATAGAGTTTGCAGATGTATTGTCTGACTTGAATGATCATGAAAATGGTGAGAGTGATCCATCATCTACTCCCTTTTGTCTGAAATCCACTTGCCACCTCACCACATATGTTGCAGTCGTATCTTGAGTTTAGCAGCTGCAACAGACTTCATGAAAGCTCTCAAAAAAAGCCCTGCATTTGCTGCAGTGAATAATGCAGCAATGGGGAAGTGTACTGCTCTCTGGAATCTCTTAGCACTCAGGCAGTGCAGAGACCATAAGGAAAATCTGTGGAAAGGAACTTCTTTGGCCAGTTCCCACCAGATGGTATTCTCTTTATGATGCCATTATATGACTACTTGAATTTTGAATAGGAGGAAAGGTGAAAGATTTTATGCATTATCCTGAATATGCTTCCCTAAGAAGTTGAGCTCAATTTCCTACAAGAATACCTTGTCATGGCACATATGACTACACCAATGGCAATGGTTAGTTAGAAATTTAATAGACATACTGTTTCCCATCATTTTCAAGCTGCATGATTTGCTCACTGACACCTTGAAAAGCAAGTGAAAAATATTGTGCTCCTCTAGTAAAGTCTTTACAGGCCTTCAGAGTTGATTTGCCATATTTTTCCTGCTTTGACTGATGTACATGATTTTTTGCTGGTATCCATTTCTCATCCTAATTTCAAGCTTAGGTGAATGCCTGAATACCTAGTCTGTTCACTGTCATTCATTGTTCTTCAACAGCTCAGATCGGTTAGCATTCGTAAGGATAGTACATACCAGCCCTGTGAAAAGCACAGCATCATCTGATGATATGTTTCTAATTCTCACCCAGACAGGAAATTGTGTGACTGCTGCAGTGAATGCCTCACAAATGCAGGCTTTGAAATATCCTCAATGACTAACTAAGATATTTGGAAATTCTCTAGCTTGATCAGTATTCCATGATCAAGAAAATGCTTATGAAGTATAACACAGGCTTGCCATCAAGTGCACCAGCGGGGCACCTGTTCTTACATGGGGATGATTTGCACTCCCGAGAGGTACCACCTTTCCCCTGGAAACTTTGAAATATATACAGGGTGTCCTAAAAGTCACTTTACTGAGATTATACTCATGTTCTGGGGAAAAACTACTTTATTTACAACCAACCACCAGCAGAAAGTGACAATGAGGAGCTACAGAAATTGTTCAAATTGTTGTCCATGTTCAATGCACATTTCACATCTGCTAATAAAAATCTGAATGCAAGTGAAAATAATCACAGTTAAACACTTCACTGTCTCGGTAAAGAGACTTTTAGGACACCCTGTACTTTGGTTTTTTTTTTTTTAGCAAAGTGTTCAGGAATCAATGAGCATGCAGGTGAATCACATGGCTCAAATCCATAAATGCATTCCTAGATGTGCACGGACAATGACTCCTGAAGGAAATAAAAGCATTCATCAAGAGAATGGCTTTTGATTCATCAGTAATTTTTAATTTCAAAGTACTTTAATAATGGAATAGAGAAATTATAATTTATCACTACTTCCATGAATTAATTTTTAATTGTATCTCAATCACAATCTACACAGTAATTTGTAATGTAATTAAAATACATTGTGCTCAGTCATTAGACCATCACTGGCATTAACAATAAACTGTCCAATTGATCTGCCTGGAGTAGAGAGTATGAGTATTTGAAAATAATAAATGAAATATATACTTTATAAAGTAAATCTCTTTTCTTGGCATGCTTGGTGGTCCAGATCCTGCCTGGTTGTCTCTGAATCTTCGAAATCATGTGAAAATTCCCTTCTATCTAAATTCCTTCCCTGGGCTGGTCATCTTTTGCAGATGGTTTTCATCTACTAATTCCCAATAATTAGCAGATGCATTCAGTATCTATCCAGAGATTCCTCAAAGTTTTTGGAGGTTGACTGGCAAAATTTCTTCAAATTTTGTGATTATAGGTTTTTTTTTCCAGTTTTCTGTCCACTGAAAGGATATTTAAAAAGTTGAGGCCAAGGCAGTGACCAATTTTCTCACCTTGGAGTTGACCTCTCATCAGATCCTTAAGGGTTCATTGAAAGCTGCCTCTCAGCCACTCACCTCTGGGATTGTGGGTTCATCTTAAGAATTGTGTGCATCCTATGAAGTTTGTGTGCTTGGGTAGAGAATGCTGTCGGTCTATAGGCTAGTATGGTGCACCAACACTCCGGGGTAGTAGGACTCCCAACTCTGATGAGCCCTTGTTCCCAGTACCCATAAGATTAGACTTCCTAGACATCTTCAAACTTCCCATTTCCTAGTGCGCACTCTGTTCTCACGTTGCAGGTGTACGTGGGTGACCAACTCAGCAACATATTTTTTTGCATAGAAAATCATTTTCTATATAATAAAAAAGCAATAAACAAAAGTCAGTGAGGCTCCTATTGTCGAAAGATTGACTGAAGACTTTCATGGAACTTGCTCATAGCATCAAGTTGACTAGGCCATATCCTAACATGTGGTCGTTTCGCTCTGATGACTTCGACAGCTTCTTCAGGTGAAAGCCCATTTTTCTGCATGAAGAAATGGAACAGCTGAAGAAGCCATAATTAAGGTTACAGTCAGGTATTAAGGAAATGGCTTTCAGAAGTCTCACCTTCATGATGTAGCAGGATACAAGGGTGGCACTTCTGCTTCGACCAGCCTTACAATGCACATACGATGTTCCTCCAGATGCAGCAACATCTTCGATGAAGGAGACACCTTCCACTAGATTTTCAAGGGATGGAGCCTTCATCAGATCCACCGTTGGTAGATGGAGGAAACGTACGTCGTTTGCTTCCCAGGTTTCTCTCTTGGCAGCAATTATCAGTTCATAACTTTCATTCAGAGATACGACACCTTTCACATTTTCTTCCTCCACCAGCTGCAGAAAGCAATCTTCATTAGGCCTGTATCAGTACCACTGCTAAATCTCAACAACTCTGAAAATAGAAGAGGTGGACGTAGTTGACATATACAGGGTGGCCCAAAAAAGGGCACACTTTCAATATGCATTTTAGGTATGATGTTTTCAGTTATTTTTCCCCAATTACAAGTAATGTAAAGAAGAAAGACTAAGCTACAAAATGCTTTTTTCAGACTTGAAATATCTTAAACGGTGACTTAGAAACAAATTATTGAATTTTGGTTGCGAAAAATCGTGATAATGTGTATAGCGTTAGGTATTGTATATCTAACATTCGTTCAATGGAGGTTACTTGTAGAGTTATCTAACTCAAGCATTCATACGATGAAGGTTAACCAGACAGGGACTAACCAGCCGAAATAATAGCCATAACCGAATCGAGCCAGATCCAAATTATGGTAAAATAGTTTACAACACTAATGGAAAATTTTTCGTGGAATGTTCATGAAAAAATGTAGAGTATTTTTTAGTGAAAATGTTCATTCCTTGCCTCTCCCTCGGGTTGGGACGACACAACGAAAGTTGTGGTTCAATGGCAAATATATCTGATCTTAGAATGTGATAATGAGGTGTTTGAGTAACCCATTTTTGAGAGGACTGGGTTTTAGAAGAGTGACGTCATCGATCACACGTCACTAGCCGATCTAAAGTGCGCGAGGAAGGTGCCTTAGGCGTGGAGGGACGTGAGCCGTTTTCCAACGAACGTGATCGCGATACAAAAGGACTTGACATTCCTCTAGAAAGTTAATTTCATTGAATTAGCAGAGGACAAGTGAAAATGCATTAAATTAAGATGTCGCGGGATTTGTGGGTTAACCGTAATGCACCAAAGACTTGAATCGACGACGTCCGCAGATTGAACGTCGTTTACATGCCATCAGGGCAGAACATGATTTAATTATTCTAATCTGTGGCGCAGACGAGAAAAACTTGATTCTAGGTGTTGATACAATTGACAAAATATTTGGCGCAGTAAAGCAACAAGAGGATCATATCATAGTGGCAAGAAAATGGCATGGACTGAGGCAGGAGTGACAAAAGTACAGCCCACCAAGGCCATATTTAGGAAGGTTCATGGGGTTCAAAGATATTTCGGGGGCCCCCCCCCCCCGAAATATCTTTGTCAATATCTCAGATAAGAAAAAGACAGACGCAATGGGTTAATGTTCCTGTAGAGAAGACACCTGAAGAATTTTACAGGAGAGCACTATATCTGCCATTCTTTGATCGTGTTAGGACGCAGCTGGGTCTGTCCACGCCAAGTGGTCCTCGGATTTTTGTCGGAAATTTTCCTAAATATGCAGAGATTACTTTCGTTACAGAAGTTCATCTCTTTTCCCAGAAAGCACGAAAGAGGAATATTACATTGAAAAATGAAAGAATTAGTCATGATTATGATATATTATTCATACCATTCTCATGATACTCAAAAATTGGATAAACATGCAAATCTGGAGACTGAATTGGACTACTGGAACGGATGCCAGCATGGGCTTTCCATGCATACTGATAATTTCAAATCAGCTCAGGTGTGAAGAGTAGGTGTCAATTGTTCACATTTAAATGATATCTTTAAAATAAAATTAAAAGAAATGTACAGACTTCCCGTTTCAAAATACATTTTCAGAACTTGTCACATCCGACACCGTCACAAAATAGGCTTTCTGTTTCAAGTGTTGACACCTTGGGGTGACTTACACTAATTTCAAGGGTTCATTCAATCTATAGAATGGACATGAAACTAAATTATTAGGATCCGCTCGATGACAGATATGTGAACATTAGTGCAAGCGACTTTACCTTGAGGGTTTACAATGTCACGTCTGACACTTTTCTTTGAACAAAGGTACACCTCTAACAAAAGAGAGTGTGCAAGACTTGGGACTTTTGAATTTTCAGTCAATACTCAAAGCAAATTGTTACAGCCTTTATATGCTGATTCGTCATCCATAACATAGTTAAATACATTTTGTATACTAAAAATATTACTCCGGATGCCACGTCCGACACCGTGGACAGACCCAGCTGAAGGAGAGGTTCTCCAAACATAAACATTTTATCAGCTCTTTGCAGATGGCGGTCCCAAAATTTTGCAGAGCCTTCATATCTGAAGGAATACATTGAATTTTATCCTGCACTTCTACCTGAACCAAAAGCATTCTCAGCTGACTTAAAGCTGATATGATTTGTTCGAAGATTGCGGAAGCCAGCAGATCAGGATCAGGATCCAGCTCTGGAAACTCGTGGCGAGTGTAGCTCAGAGTTTTATCCCAACATAAACCAGCTTCTCAAGAAACTAGTTACAACGCCAATTTCCACTTCGACGGCCGAAAGGTTGAAAATTCAACCTTGCGAAAATTCAAGCGCCTCAAAACCTACCTGCGGAATTCAACAGGAGAGAACCGCCTAACAGGACTTGCACTGCTGAACGTTCACAGAACCATTCCTGTTGATCCTGGTGAAGTTGTCAGGAGGTTCGCCTTAAAACCTCGGCGGGAAAATTTCTTACTGTAAAGACACAAAGAAGATTTTTTTTTTCTTGACTACATTCCTGAACTAACCAAAACTGGGGTTTTTCCTTTCACTCCTACAGCCTCGAGAAGTTCCACGTTTCTGACTTCTACGATTTTTAGTATAGGTTTATTGTGTATTTTTGGTAGGCAGTGATCTTCAGCATTGAACATACGGGAAGATCGTGCAATACTATCTTTAATAGCTTTTGACTTATTAAACACTGCAACTTGCAAAAAAAATTCAGAAAAAATTCACAAAGACTCACAATGACAAGTATGAAAAAAATAGCCACAGCGCGTAATTAAATCCTAGATACGGCCCTGCAGCCTACGGAGAGCTTCCGTGTGATACGGGAGGAAATTAAGGAAACAGGAAAAAAAAATAAGAGGCACTCCAGCTCAAGTAATCAGGTACTTCGGTTGCGCGTCCGGGGGGGGTTCCGTTGAGAAAATTCATGCATTATGTACCCGAGTTTTAAAAAGTCTATGGGTGGATTTTTGAACAAAGCACTATCCAATAATGTAGCTTTATTTCCAGGAAAATGCTCTATTATCAAAGAAGCGATTTTTGAACCGAACATTCTCCATAATGCTCCATTTTATTTAGAAATCAGTTCGTGATTGTAATAGAGTAGGTCCAGAGGCCCTCTTTCGTCGATAATGTTGGATTATTTTCATCAGTCGCAATGGAAGGGCTGCACGGCTTGCATCGTGTGCAATCGTGCAAATTCCTTGACGTATTTTTTCACCGAAAATTTGTTTTTCAGGTCTAATAGATATACAGTATTAGGAATAGAGTCCTCCACTACTCCTCGTCGTCGTGCAGGGTCGTTCACGAAGAAGTAAAATGGGAAATGATGGCGAATTGTATTTCATGTAACGATTCGTGTCGTGTTTTAAATAATCGAGGATTATTATAATAGAGCATTGTCAAATAATAGAGCATTATCTGGCCAGTTCAAAAATCGAAAAAATAATGCTCCTCTTTATAGAGCTGTATTATCCAATAGAGCAGGATTATTTTAGAGCTTGGTTCAAAAATCCATCCTTGAACTCGCCAGATAATGCTGCATTTGACAATGCTCTATTATAATAATCCTCGATTATTTTCAACGATAGTTGGTGACGGTAACGTCGCATCTCATACGTGAGAAAGCAAAGTGGAATGAGTTTTTAAAGATGGCAGCGCGCATCACATGAATTAACCAGTCTCATAAATAGCACGAAAAACCCCTTGACATTGGGAAAAGAGAAAAGGGAAAAATCCACCCTAAGGGTGGATTTTTGAACAGAGAACTATCCGATAATGCAGCTTTATTTCTGAGAAAATGCATTATAAATCCGGTAAATAAAGCAGCATTATCGGATAGTANAACACGAAGCGATACGATTGCACACGATGCAAGCCGTGCAGTCCTTCCATTGCGACTGATGAAAATAATCCAACATTATCGACGAAAGAGGACCTCTGGCCCTACTCTACTATAATCACGAACCGATGTCTAAATAAAATGGAGCATTATGGAAAATGTTCGGTTCAAAAATCGCTTCTTCGATAATAGAGTATTTTCCTGGAAATAAAGCTGCATTATCGGATAGTGCTCTGTTCAAAAATCCACCCTAAAGTTTCAACGCTCTACCACAATCGTTTCCCGAGATACACCAACTCCAAAGATATTCCTTCGGGGAAATGTGACCCCATGGGGAAGCGGCTATCTTGATCCAAATTGAGCTAGAAAAGAGCTTTTAGGCTCATATGAAAATTTTTACTTTAGAACTTGACAGTTTTTCTCTTGAAAGTTCCACCAAAATTCCTATGTGAATCCTGGTGACACAACCAGGTCTGCGTGTACTTTGATGGAGGCCTATGAACAGCTTTGGTTTCTTTTTCCCCAATTTTTTTTTCAAGCGTCAGCGAATTAAATTGAGAAATTTCACTAATTCCCATGATTCCTTTCCTTCATTCCCCGTTTCAGGCAAGGTCCGCGCATGAATGACATGTCTGAGTTATTTTAACATTGCCTGGAGTTGAAGGTCGCATCACTTCACCAGGCTCCAGCACTTAGACTGGCATGTAGATTTATACTTGCATAGAAAAGACAAGCCAGCAGCTAAAACTTCGATATGTGAATGCAGCTCCTATTTTCGGAAGTTGATCGAATAACAGATTTAAGTTACTGGTGATAGTAGTAGTGGAACTCAATGCCTCTTGATACCATCATCGTCACGCAAGCATGACTAGTTACATGATCAAGAAGCCTGTAGTCTAATTACATTCTCAGGATCAGGATTTAGTACCATGCAGTACTGTACAATTATTGCATGCAGTACAATTATTTTCTAAGATCTCGATTAGTGATTTTAAAAAATGAAATTGCGGAACCTGGCAATGTGACTCAGAATGTTGGTAGCAATTTTAATACACTGGAACCACTCCTGCGGCTCACAGGATGTGCCAAAAAGTTGGGGACTAGGAGACACACAAAATCCATGTCTCATCTACGGGAGGACCTACCTTTGTTACGTGACTCTTGAAAGGAAGTGCTCCAATAATGATGGTTTCATCAATACGATCATACCAACGCCGGCCTCCAACCTTTACCATAGCCATGTTGTACACGAGAGAGGGGAGGAATGCACTCCGTGCCAAGATCATTTTTGATACAATACTCCAAGAACTCATTCCTTTTTCACTGGTAGTCCACGTCATGGGAAGACCTCATCTCTAGGCCTTGGAATGGCCTGGTTCCAAATGCATAATAGTCAGAATTCTCAAGTAACCTGAAAAACTTCATATAGAACCAGGGCGCACCAAATAAGCCAACTTTGAACTTCACACAAAACCAGACACAACCTGTCAGAGTTGTTACTTGTAACTTTCATCCAACTGAAACCGTCTATGAGAATTATCGTATTCGATGCGTTGGTGAAACTCATAACTTTATTCCAATGCCTCCAGTTAAACCCGCAATCTCTTGTGAGGAACGGTATTGAAAGCTTTCGCGAAATCCAAATAGACGATGTCCATGGGATTCCCCTTATCCCTCTCTTTCGTCGCCCAATCGTAGAATTCGAGCAAGTTGATGAGACAATTGCAACGCCTCCAGAAGCCGCGTTGAGAGTCCCGGATGAGCGCGTTTCCTTCGAGGACATCCAAAATGTGGTCCCTTAGGATGCTCTCCATGATCTATCCCGGGATACTCGTGAGACTTACTGGCCTATAATTCCCCGGATTACTCTTTTCACCCTTCTCAAAGATCGGTACGACGTTCGCTAGCCTCCAGTCCTTAGGTACTTCATTGCGCGAAAAGCTGCTTCAAATATGATTCTTAGTGGAACCGATATTTCTCTCGCAAGTTCCTTGACGACTCGAGCAGGAATCCCATCGAGGCCAGTGGCCTTGCCCACTTTCAACTTCCCTATCATACTCATGATCGCCTCCTCGGTGATGGAAATATCCGCAACGCGCGCCGAAGTCACCTTCTCCAATGTCGGTGTGCTTTGTCGGATTCAACAATGAAAACGGAAGCGAAGAACTCGTTAAGTATCCTAACCATATCTTTATTACTAGCAATTGACTCACCCCTGTCGTTCGTTAGAGGCCCGATCGACTGACCATAAACAAACTCGTATTCCCTATGAGAACCCTTTACGAAAACAGGGTGACCCTATCCGAAAGGGGAATTAAAACGTGGAAAATATCCTCGGGCTCAATCCTCCGTTTCCTCATCCTGAAGACATAATGAGAAAACGAGGGACTGCATTCGCAAATACTCTGTAGAACAAGAAGGAGTGGATCTTCCCCTGAAATGTACTACAATTAGTATATTCAGGGGAAGATCAACCGCTGTACTGTTCTATGTCTCCTGCCTATCCACGGGTCAGACATGTGCATGGGTAAGGGGCTGTACTCGTACAGGCTGCACTAGTACTGCATAAAGAAATGCCTCCACTGGATAAAATATTTAGGAAAAATATTAACTTTCTATGTCTCCTGCCTATCCACGGGTCAGACATGTGCATGGGTAAGGGGTTGTACTCGTACAGGCTGCACTAGTACTGCATAAAGAAATGCCTCCACTGGATAAAATATTTAGGAAAAATATTAACGCCAATATTGGCCAATGTTTTTCCGTGTAGTAATCCCAATAATGGGTCAAGATGGATGCCAATACCGAGCCAATATGTATATTCCTTGGCAGTCGATATCGATCCAATATTGGGGTGCTACTGGGGATGAAGTGACTCACGGAGAACGAAGTTTCGGCATGTCAAATCGCGTCGATTCGCGTCACCGAGCACGTGAAAATGCGCTTTCAAAAAACTTTGCCGATCGACTTGGGCATCTCCCATCGCGAAATTCCGCCTGAAATATCCGTTGTTGGCTCTTCCCATAAACGTATGCCATAACTCTTAACTCAGAGAGACCGTATACGCAATTAACACACGCAATCAGGCGAATGAAAATGAGGCAGCGGTGCGAAAAAGTGGTGTCTGCGAGGATTAATTTATTCTCAAAACCGTTTTCGCTCAAATAGGTGTCAGAAAATTCTCTTGAAATGCCCTACAAAAATATATAAACAAGGTCAGAATTAAAAAAGTTATTTAAAAAATCAAATCGTTACGATTCGTGGGGACACCTTGTACACTCCTTGATAGCTGATATTGATCCAATATTGGGGTGCTACTGGTATCACCTCTCGGATGATGCCATATTGGCTATATCAGACGTCTCAGGGTTTCCACATGGGCGCGAAAAAGATAGTCCTAGTCGTATTTTCTTTCACTGTATAGATCGAACAGAAATCTACTTCTGAAATCGGCAAAAATCGGAAGATTTGAAAGAGCCGACGTGAATCCTCGCCGATATGCCCATATATGCAGATTTGTATTGGCAACCGATATATCGGTCGATCTCCAATGTTTAGACCATGAAATGCGAAGTTATTTTTTTTCCCTCAGGGATTCGATATGTGTAGGAGTAAGAATACTAAGATTTTTAATCGTATTTTTTTTAATTATTCGGCGGCCAATCAGGGTTCCCTCAGGTCGGCGCCCTGTGCGGGCACAGGGTTCAGTGGCACAGGGGCACAGTGCTCGCACCCCTCTTGTTACAGCCCTGTCTCACACTACCCCATTTTCGGACAAAATATAAGCAGTTTGAACTCTTTTCTCAATCGAAGACTCGTATTGTATGTTGCACATCTACGCATCAGGGTGGAAGAGAAAACTTGCTTCAACTGAAGCAAGTTTACCTTTTCCACCCTGATGCTCCCAGAGACGGCGGAATTAAAATAAAAGCGGGAAAAACGTAGACAGATAGCTATTGGTGATTACTTTTTTTTATGAGCAACTCGATCAAAGTCGAAGTTTAAGCCAGTCATCCATTTGTCTTTCGTCCTACCTTCCATGTTCCAATGAAACCCATTAGCGACCTCCTGAATATAATATATATATATATATATATATATATATATATATATATATATATATATATATTTTAAGATATAAAATATTATGCATAACATATCACATAATGTTAAAATTCATGAACCTCTATAATACTACTGATGGTTCAGACTACATCAAGTAAAAAGTTTATCCACAAATTTCTGCACAAATTGGATACACCCATACTTCTTGCATATTCTCTATGGATTTTTGGTTACTCACTGCCGCATTTTTGTTCGCATCTTTTGATCCCATCGCAGCTCCAAATTTAAATTTTGCACATTGGTATAAAAATTTATTATTATTATTAGTTTTTTTTTTTTGGGGGGGGGGGATTAAAAGAACCTTTTCCGGAAATAAAGATCAATGATCAAACCTTTTGACCTTTGTTTTCATCTAAACTGCATGTAACATATATCTAGTGAAAGGGCATTGAAATGAGATCAATTTTATCTCTAATTGGGTCAAGCATGCCAGCACTTCAGCGATGACCAGAAATTTCCACCTTTTGGTAATATTCAAATCGCTGTGCTTCAAAAAGAAACTTGCCCAAGGGAGCTGAAAATTTGTGTCATTAATGTCACAATAAGCTCTACAGGCCCACCAAGTTAAATCAAAGTCAGAGGAGATCACATAATTTTTTTTTACATTGATATCTTTTTTCAATTTCTTGATTAACCCCTCCCTATTGGTATATCTAAGACATATCTTTTAATATTTTCAAGTACGAAAAAAAAAACATGCTTCTGGAATTGATGTTCAAGTTTTTCCTCGACATAAACTCAACAATGAAAGTTGACTAAATATGTGCAACAAAAACATTTGACCACATCAAGAAAATTACTCTACTTTCTTAAATTTCAGAGGTCCATTAATTTTATAACCCATATATTTGCTTAATGTTAAATCTGTTAAATCTGATGTTTTTCATTCCATGTTGAAATAAAAGGGAATCAGAACTCATTCAGCATGTGGAATGAAGCTACTTCTATTTCCCTTTATAGCACTTTCATTTCTTTAGGTCTTGATTTACTCATATCCCCATAGTTTTAAAATTACTGGCATGAATCTGCCTTCTTTTAGCTCTTCATTCATTCATTTTCATTGCCACCCACCCAATTTAATGAGATCATGGCTCAAGCAGGCTCAGGTGCACCCTAGATTTGACTTTATATAAGAGAAATAATTGTGATGACCAGGAGTAGAGCCCTGAAGATACACACATGAGGTTTATATTTTTCAATGGAAATGTATAATATTGTCAGAGGAGAGCTTAATATCTGTTCCTCAATGACATCAGTGGGGTTTTCCAATTGTCAAACATATGACATACCCCAGGCCACCATCCAATTTCCAATGTCTAGCACTATCCTCCATGTTGTGACAGTGGACATGAGGGAAAACTTGGAATGCATCTTATAGAGAATACCTGATTTGTGTATGGACATTAACCCTTTCAGTACTTACAATTTTTTCATTGAGTTAAAATGAGATTAGTTTTCCTGATTATTAAGGGTATATGAACCTTGAATTAATTGATTTTTGCAAAAATTAGTTTTTGACTGATTTATACTTAATGCCCAATCTGACACACTGTGACACCAGAGGCAGTTAACCAAATGTGATATCTAACATTGTGAACCCATTA
Organism: Darwinula stevensoni; assembly: GCA_905338385.1. Taxonomy (NCBI): domain Eukaryota; kingdom Metazoa; phylum Arthropoda; class Ostracoda; order Podocopida; family Darwinulidae; genus Darwinula; species Darwinula stevensoni. The sequence continues at coordinate 7,220 of CAJPEV010003671.1, read as the reverse complement.
ATATGAATGTTTCACCACATAGAAGTTAATGTGATTCATGCTATTTCACAAGTGGTAATGGAATATTTTACAGATATGTTACATGAGACTTAGATTTTAAAAAAAGTGTAATGAAAATATTTTTCTTGCCAGTATATTTTTTGGCAGTGTAAAAATAAATGCAGATGTTAAATTCTTATGTAACAAAGCCTCTAAATGCTGTTGTGCTTCTTTCAAAAATATCTCTCAATTATATCAAGAGAAAAATGCAATACAGTTGCTCTAGCTTATGAAGAGTTTGGGCCAGGTCCTAAACAATCACTGGATGCATTCAGTTATGACCCAAGTCATGAGTCAAGGGTCTCAGTTCAATGCTTGCACTGAGGTGTCAAAATAAACTTTACTCTATGGTGACACCTCTTGTCAATGTCATCAATCCAATGTATAATAGTTTTTGAAAAGCACTGCACCTGCCAAGAGTCATGAACCTCGAGTCATGACCTGGGTCACAACTGAATGCACCCAATATAAGCAGCTGATCACTATATCAGACAGCAAGTTTGTGAAGTTAGAGGGACACCAAGCTTTTCAGCCACCTCCCTCTGTTCCATCTCATCATAGTACGCTTATCACAGCACTCCCATCTTATCCTCCTTGCCCTCCATTAAAGCTTTCTTCTTCACCTTCCAATATCCAGTTGCTCTGAGTTTAGAAGAACTCTGAACAAATTCGACATTGGAAGTATGTTTTCTTCTTTCATAAGATTGAGATTTTATTTTCAGCAAGAGCTAATATTGAAGGGATTAGTAGAAAGGGAAGCAGCTCTATGACTGCCTTATCTGACCACTGTATTTGACACTGTTCACAATAACCAGTGAGAATTACATGCAAAAAGTCCTCAGAAGACTGGGCTAGGTAATAACAAGAAGTGGTTGATCATTATATCTGCGATTACATAAAAGCAGCGGCAATTGATTTTGCATCAACCCTTTTACTTGTATCAGTTTGAATTTAACCCACTTTATAATTATTGCAATTTTCTAGTTTGGAAGCATCATTATACTGAACACACCATGTACTTGGATGCTAACTAGTTGAGGAAGCCAAAGTCATACTTCCCTTGAACTTGCTCTGATAATATGATAGCAGCTCAGGACAGTGTAACTAATCATAAACATTCAAATATAATATCTAATAAGTTGTTGTTTTCCACAGTTGACAGTAAATAGTTTAGATACACATTACCTTTGACACCTCAGCTAACAATATTCGTTATCATAGTTTCCCGACATACTGTATGTCCAATTTGACTCACCTGAATGATTGGTAAAAAAAAATTTTTTTATTAGTCAGAATATGGCTGGGGACAATATGACTACCTGCATTGTTACTTTTAGGAGTGTAATCCCATTGGAACATATGATCACACTTTATGTCCAATAGGAGTCACCATGCTTCATTAATTCAAAAAGATATTATTATGAATTTGAAAATGTCCAGCATGAAAGCTGTCTTCCATTGTAGTAAGAACTGTATCATTCTAGAACAAGAAAAGGGGTTATGTACTGCTTCATCATCACATTATGATATATGGCAGGCAGTATGATTCTACAGGGTGACACAAAAGTTCTGTACACTCGGTTATCTCAACTTTTTATAACCATTTTTAAAGAACTCACAAATGGGGACAACGCTATTAGAAACTACAACCATTTCAACAGATAATGCCCGCAAATTCATTCAAAATGACCACCTTTTGCTGTAACACAATCGCGAAGTCTCTTTCGGAATGCATCGACTGCGGCACGCAGGGTTTCCTGGGGGATTTTGATCCATTCCGTTTGAAGGGCACGCTTCAGGGATTCGAGAGATGCATGGGGAGTAGCACAGGCTTTGCTCTCCAAGA
>CAJPEV010003670.1:12192-28888 GCA_905338385.1 Darwinula stevensoni | reverse complement strand
ATGAGATGCTTTTTTGCAGAATAAAAATAAAATAAAAACCAGGAAAATATTCAAGTGGGCATTTTTTCGTACTTTGCAGGTATGGACGTTTTTTCCATGGGCGTTTTTTCTGTGGGCATTATTTCCGTGGGCATTTCTTCAGTGGGCGTTTTTTCGTATATTCGAGGACGTTAGGCCTGTGAAGCTCCTCGACATCGTCAGATACTGACAACCATTATCGATCCAGTCCTGACACTCATGCTTTTGCTAGATTAGATGTCACTTAGGGTGTCACATAGGTCGTTAGGTACATCCCCTTTACATCCAGTTGGATCCAAGCCATTCCGAGTCTCAGAACTGGTCATTGAAGCTTCAGCGAAATAGAAAGGATGAGCTATTTATACTTTCTAAAAACCAAAATTTGGCTCTGGGATTCAGGTGACATCGAAAGAGAAACAGGTTCGAATTTTACCTAAGTTTTCTTTTTTTTGTACTTATATTTGAGCATTTGAAGGATGTTGGCTGGAGCCATATAGATATGACAACTAACGAGAAAAACAATAAGAAAACGGAATTATTCTCAGAGGCTTTCTTGCGGATGCGAAGACATCCACATTGGAAACATTCGCAAAAATTATTCTATATGATCAGTGGCGGCTCGTGAGATTTAGCGCTAGTGGTTCGTCTATAGAGGGGGTAGGCAGTGCCCTTCCCTGTCGGGTTTAGGAAAAAAGTCACCCGGAAAATAGACCCCCAGGCGTGGGAAAGGCGGGAAAGTGCCACCCCATTATGTTCACGTCAGATTAAAGGCGCATTCGTTTTTGCGAGATTTAGTGATATTGATATGTCATATGATCAACTTCATCGAAATTTCAGGAAAAAATAAAACAAGTCCAACTTCAGCGCATTTCTTAAAAGTGGATAGCATGGCCAATCCCCTGCAGGAAATCTGTTAATTACGGCCATGCTGCAGGATGAGATGATTGCACTCTCTGAATGCTTCTTGGAACTTGTTTTCAAATAACAATCACTCTGGGGTTATGTTATACGTTTTCTCTTTTTTTTTTATCTCCCTCCTATCCGCTGTTACTCCTTTTTCTAGGAGGTGGAGAGGATCAGGATTAGCTCCCCTCCTTAATCCACCCATCTCGATCCATCGCCCCCACCCCCATCCATCTCTACCCATTCAAAGTCTGTTCAGGCATTGCTTTGAGATGAGTCCATGTTCATAGCTGAACCGAGTCCTGCTTCCCTTCATAGGACGTAGGAAAATAATATTTCTATTGATAGAAGTGCTTCTAATCGAGCGATGATTTGCCTTTTCCATAGTTTTATTCTCAATGGAAACGAAAAATCAGTAATATGTTACTTGAATAATTGGTAGCAATTCATCCTTAAATATTAAAAACATGGATAATAATTAGCCACATCCCTGCGTGAATGTGTCTCAACATGGCCAAGTGAATGTCTTTAATCATCTGATATGTATAAATATATATAAATGAGTAGTTGGGAAGCAACCACCCGGGTAGCTTTTTTGCATTTTCATATTGGGTGACTTTTTTTTACACTTTTGTCAATTCTGGGGGTCTTCTTTTCCGGATGGCTTTTTCCCGAACCCCTTCCCTGCCTCCATATACGAACCACGAGCGCTAAATATCACGAGCCGCCACGAAAGATCACAATTACCATCCTTCTCTTATTTTCAAGGAAAGGTGAAGGGGAGACATAAGAGTCGGTCTTGATGGGGTGGATCCCTACAGGTGAAGACAATTCAGGAAAGTCGTCCTGTAGGGAGTTAGAAGGGTGATTCCCGAATGAAAGATGTGCATCAGTCGCATGCAAGTTGACCCTGCCGTTAAACTTACCATGCAAGTTAAACTTGCATGGTAATTCATCGTGCAAGTTGAACTTTCAAGGCCAAATCGTCCTGGGTTAACTTGAACAGTCCACCACGGCGTGCAGGTTGAACTTGCATGGGCAAACCCTTGTTCATGTTAACCTGGATTGCACATTTTCGTGCAAGCTCAAAGAAACACTTCATTTCGGCCAGGAAAATGCTAGTATGCCTTCGGCTACTGGCATTTTTGAGGCGCCATGACAAACACCATTAAATTAAATTAGTCAATCACCCTTATGAATAAAATGAAGAAACTGCTTCATGATGTCAAATTGTACATAATTAAAGTATCTGTAACAACTCTGTCAATGCCTGCATTCAAGCCATTCTGTTAAGCACACCTTTTTGATTTCCATTCATTTGTTGGAACACGTCTATGACCAGTGGCATCGAGAGTTGCATTGGGTATTATTGGCTACGCACTTGCACCGTTTGTTTTGTTTTGTTTTTAGATAAATCGTTCGCAGTGGCGTATTCCACGGGGTGGGGGGGATAGCTGCTCCCCTGGCGCCCCTTGGAGGTAAAAATTTTTTCCCCTGATATTGCTCGTGTGGTGTTTGGCGATCCCGCTCTGTTGCCCTACCCCCCTGACGCTTCAGCCAAAATACGCCACTGATCATTCGCCTTTCTCACAAGCTTCTCTTCATCCTTCGAAGACTAGGACGTCCTAGTGCTTGAGGATGGTCTTCTCGTGCTCCAGCCGGGCTTTCTTCTAATTGATCTTTGCAATCTTGACCTCCGTGACGAGCCTCTCGTACCTATGCACCGGGAACACTAGGTTGTTGAGAAATTTGGTCTTTTCGTAGAGCTCCAACAAATAATCATTGAACTGGGCTTTCGTACTCATTATCACGGATTTGAAGGCGGATTAATCAGACGAAAACCACTTGAGCTGTTGAAGAGCGTTCACTTTCACTTGTATCGCACTGAACAAGGTGAGGGAATAAGGCTGTCAGTGAAAGCGAAAGGATGAAGGTACCCCCTTTATCGTTTTCTCAAGGCCAGGCGCACTACCTATATTCTCGATAAGAATCGTCTAATGTCCCTCCTGAACCTTCACTAAAGTCCATCGTGCGGGTTAACTTGCATAAGAAAGAATACATGCAAGTTAACATGCATAGGGAAAAACGGACGGGTTCAAGTTGCATGGTATATTTATGCAAGTTCAACTTGCACGAAAAGGTCAACTTGCATACGACATATCTGTTATTTCCCTCTCTCCCAGCTTGCCCTTGCTTCACCTCCCTCCGCAGCTCCATCGCTTTCTTACCCGTGCCACCATGACCCTCCTCTCCTCATTCCTGTAAGTTAATGCTTCCCTTTGCAATATCTCCAAGAATAGTAAACAAGTTATGTTCGCAGCTCCGAGAAAAAGCACAAGCAATAAGAGGAGCATCTGGGGGGAATACCTTTCTGTTCAATAAATATATGGGTTTCTCCAGCAGTGGAGAGGAAAATCTGGGCACCTGTGGAATATTATCATAACTGCGGAATGAAATACTTACTGCAAAGAAGATGGTGGACTATGCTCGTCTTCCTTTTGGTAGCGCTTATGACTTATACAGTATTTTAAATACATTAATAGGAAGAGGACGAAAGAGAACAGGGACCTTATTCACGAAACATTTATACGAAACGAACTTTTTCCTTCGTAAGAAAAGTTTGCAAGTGGTATTTGTGAAACCTCTGTTGCCACGAAGTTCTTATGAAGTTCGTAAGTGGTATTCATGAAGCATCGTTTGCGTAAGATGTTTGTACGATCTTCGTACGCAGTTCGTAGGATGACGAATGTTGCACAATTTCGGTATTCACGAAGTGCAAAAGTTCGTAACTTTCTTCGTAAGTCTTGAAAGCTACCAATAAGGGGAGTGGGAAGGTCTCTTTGAGCTCGTCTGAACAGAAGAAAAGTTTGAAACCTTTGTGAATTAAATCACGAATGCGGGAAATCCGGTGGTCTAATTTAACTACGAAAACAGAGCGTCGGTCATCAAGTTACAATTTAGGTTTAGGGTTAACGGGAGGGATTACTTTGGGTTTGAGCAGATTTGTACGGTCCAGAGTTTTTACCTTTTGGAAATCCGAATCAATGATGTTCAGAGGAAAGCCTCGTTTCATCAGGCAGGTTTCTAATTCATGGAGGCGTTTAAAGAGGGAATTCTCATCCGAACAGATCCGTCTTAGCCGTGTGGCGGAGGAGGAAGGGAGGGACTTTTTCAGCAAGAAGGGGTTGTCTGAGGAATAAAGGAGGTACGTGGTAGGAGTGGGAGTGAGTGCGTTTAGAGTACAAATCACAAATCTATCGATAAAATCCCATTTTTAATGAACACGGTGCAGTCTAGGAAATTCACCACGTTCTCGGAGTAGTTTTGGGTGAATTTGATGGTAGGATGAACGGAGTTCAGGGTGTTCATAAAATCGGTAAATTTGCCAGTTCCGTGTTGCCAGAGAATGAAAATGTCTATGAAACGAAGCCAAAGAGACGGTCGGAAGGGAGCGTTCATAATGATGGTTTTCTCAAAGTTTCCTATGAAAAGGCAGGCGTAGCTGTATCCGCATTTAGATCCCATAGCACAGTGGTTCCCAATCTTTTTTTATTTGCGGCACACATAAGGACACTTGAACTTTCCACGGCACACCCAGCCATTTACTCACTTTCAATGGGAAACTTGTGCTTGCTTTGCTGAACACAGCAGTTTGATACGAGGCGTGATAGTGCAACTCTCAGCTCGTTTTCCACTGAAAGATGGTGTTTCCTCTTGTTTTTAAGTTTTTTAATTTTAAATTTTTTAATTTTTTTTGTCAACTCTCAAATCTCACGGCACGCTTAAGCCTTACTGGCGGAACATCAGTGTGCCGCGGCACACCGTTTGGGAAACACTGCCATAGCAGTCCCTTGCAATTGAAGGTAGTGTTTGTCATTAAACTGAAAGTTGTTGTTAGTCAGACAGAGACTGAGAAAGTTTATGATTGTGTCGGTTGGGGTTAAAGGATTAGTCCTGGTATTGAGGAAGTATCAATATCTGCATGCCTCGACACCTTTGTTATGGGATATAGATGTACGGTATATAGAGCTTGAACATCTATTGTTGCGAGAGCTACTGCGGGTGGCAACCCTTCCCTATTGATGCCCTCCTGATGTGATAAGAAATCACTTTTATCACGGATGAATGATGGTAAGTGGGGTACAAGCGGGGCGAGATGGAGGTCAACAAAACGAGAAATCTTTTCAGTTGCTGTCCCCAGGGTGCTGACAATGGGTCTGCCAGGGCAGCCACTTTTGTGTATCTTAGGCAAGATATGAAAAATGCCTGGCTTAGGTCTAAGGGGGAGGAGGCAGGGCCGGATTAAGGGGGGGGGGGGGGGGCAATGGGGGCAGTTGCCCCGGGCCCCACTCTTCCAGAGGGCCCCCGAAGGAAATTAAAAACGTTAAGTTAAAAAATAAGTATTGTATTTACGTAAAGTAGCGGGCGGGGGGGGGGGGGGGGGGGGCCCCAAAACACTTCCCCCGGGTAGGTGTTCGTTAACTTTATCAATGTATAATCGGTACGGTTCAGAATCGCTACTGCCACTCCCTTGTCAGCCTTCTTGATGACGATTTCTGGGTCCTTCTTGGCGTCCAAAAGAGCTTGGTATTCTGCTGGGGATAGGTTGGGACGACTTTTACGATGTAAGGATGGAGAAAGGCCAGCTTCGACATATTTCAAGAAATCTTCCAATTCGGGACAACGACCTTTACCGGGGCAGAATCAGGAGGTTGGTTTGAACTCATAAAATGAGTCATTATTGGGGGGTGAAGGGTTATGAGAAAACCACTCTTGAAGTCGGAGAATACGNAATCAGGAGGTTGGTTTGAACTCATAAAATGAGTCATTATTGGGGGGTGAAGGGTTATGAGAAAACCACTCTTGAAGTCGGAGAATACGGGAAAATCTTGAGAAATCGGACTCCAATTCGTGTCTATCCATGCGGGTTTGGGTATTGCAAAAGCTCAGGCCCTTGGACAGCACCTTGAGTTCGGTAGTTGAGAGTTGACGTTTGGATAGATTGAGCACTAGAGTCGAAGTATCGGCAGGGTTTGAAAGGCGTCGAAAGCGGCGATTTTTTCTGCTGCGTTTACGATTGATGTTACTGTGGCATCCGCAAGACACTGACGCAGACGAGCTCAACGAGGCCTTCCCACTCCCCACCTTCTGTCGCCTTCAAGTGACAAAAAAAACTAAAAGGATATTCTCATACGGTCTAGACTAGCCCCTGTCACTACACCAGTTCCCGGCTTTTTTCCGTGCTCCAGCGAGACCTGCTCTATCCACTCTCATCTTGAAGAGGATTTTTCCACGTCCCAGAGCAGCAGAAAGTTTAACAGCCTCTCTCACATGACCTACCTCACCCCTAACGTGATCTACCTTATTACTTGCAGAACCAGCAAGGCACAAATATGTGGGGGAGACGGGTATTCGTTAAGCATATTCGCTATGCAAAGTTCAATTACAAGGCCCCGACAGGTATTCATTTTAATAATCCAGGACACCGACGTACAGATTTATCCATCCTCCCAATTGAAAAAGTAAGGCTAGCCGATTTTTTGTTATATAGAAGGCAACGCGAAACATTCTGGCTAAGAATGCTAAAACCTGTCATGAACTTCCTTTGACCTCTCCCCCCTTACCTAGTCCTTGCCCCCCCCCTCCCCCCCCTCCCACATTTTTTCCCCGATTCATTCTTCCTTTTGCTTCTGTCGTGAGACGACCCCACTTTGTGTTCCACCCTTTTACCCCCTTTTTGTAATCCCTTACCTTTCCTAATTTTATTCTAATTTAATTACCCACCTTTATAATTATTATCTCACGCGCCTTCTCTCCTAGTTGATATTCCCCCCCCCCTTTTTTTTTCCTAGTTGTTAACACATTTTATTTCCCCTATATTCTGGTCATTTTTTCTTTTATTTTTCGACTAGATTGTTTACTCCCTGAGGAAGATGTTACGTTTCCGAAATTTTTTATTTACTTCCACTCTTTTTTTTTAAAAATATACTGGCCGGTTGTGAGTGTCCCTGTGCTTCCATCACTTTTGCTATCATTCATTGACTGTATCCATGTGGATCCCGGTCGTCAGAAAGAGAACAGTTTTGTGGGTTTTTTCCGTCTATATCGCTGGTGCCATAATTATCTTATGCCATAATTTCCAAAATTATTCTTGTGATAATCTAATCTGGTCTGGTATTGCAACAGAGATTCCCATTTATTTCCATGAAAACTATTGCTCTAGAAGCCTAATTCCCCACGCTTTTCTCCTGGTCACAAGTGGGATTTGATTGTTCCGAGTAAAAAAAAAAAACTAGACCAGGTGGATTAAAATACAAAAACAAACGAAATTGAAGAGAGAAGCAAGAAGAATTGGCAATTTACTGGAAGAATAGGGTGAGTGCTGCGTATGTCGGCACTCTAAGCAAATTTTTCACTTCCACCTTGCCTGACGGTTTCTGTAAAGGAACTCCCCCGTTCATGTTGGGATGGATGATACCTTTATTATAAACCTCCTTGAACCGCAAACCTCGAGAGCCACGGGCCTTTTCTTTCCGAGGGCCTGGGTCAAAGGTGTAGTTGGGTCAGATGTTTGCAATCTCGGCACCAGGGTGGTGCCGAGATTGCAAACATCTGAATCAGGAATTTCGGATCACATATGTATCACTGTCGTTTGAAACGCACTAAAAAATGAATGCAACGACCGAATAAAACAAAACCAAGGTGGATTTTTGGACATCCGATAATGCAGCTTTATACCAGGGAAAATACATGATATTTCCTGGAAATGAAGCAGCATTATCGGATAGTTCTCTGTTCAAAAATCCACCCCTAGTGTGGAGAAGAGCAAAATGTGCAAAAGCTTAGCAAAATCGCAGGATTTCGCAGGATTTTCGGAGTGCGCTTAGAGAAGGTACCCACTGCGAGAAAACTACAAGTATGGCTGTTCCAAGCACAAGTTAACAACATTAGTCCCGCCATCTGAGAATACTTGTCTACCCGTGCCTAGGGGACTGGTAGTGGAAGCAGAATGTTAATGGTTGCAAAGTGCCGAGATTACCCCCAGTGCCGACATTCGCAGCACTTACCCTATGGGAAATTTATTCAGTAAATAACGTTGAAGAGGAGTACAATTTTTTTAAAAGTGCATTCAATGCACAAGTACATATAGTTTTGCAACGATTCAGTGGGTCTATTGTAAAAAAAAATCGAAGTAACCTGCATTCTATCGATGCAAATAGCACCTTTTTCGCTTCCAGAGGTGGGAAAAAATTTGGTTTTTGAGATGATAATTGAATTATGGGACATCCTGTTTTTAAACGTTGGCGACATTCGCACTTGAACACTTTCGAATGGCCCGTTTCGAACCTGCCTTCAGCCAGGAAGTCATTGGTATCTTAGCCTTTTGTAGCTCTTTGGAGCAATTTTTCATTGACGACGCCGTAAATACGAGGGTATGGCAAAATCCGACATTGCTATTCACTTTAAAAGTGATACATCCCAAGGCTGAGGGAATTCCCACTTACAGTGAGTTGTCAAAGGTTACAAAAAGCAGAGGAGGAAGAACTTAATATCGTAGGAACTCTTTTTGTCTGGTTGAAAAGGATTTACATCGTAAACCATCTGGCAATCCTGGCACGGATGGAATGGACAACTTCTTCCATGAGCGACTCTCTCGCGGCGTTTGGAGGCATAATGTTTTCTGCCACTCTTATCATGTTTACTCGATCAATCTCTGTCTTCGACAGAGAATAAAAACCTCACCCATGTTGCAAACCACTGGCACTTCATAATGCTTGACGAAACAAAAATGCTTTCGCAAAAAAAGTTGGAAAATAAGCAAACATGTTTCCGTACTTGTACGTTACCGTTCTAGTACTTTCGGACAACGGCTCGATTCGTGAGTGATTATTATATATCATCACTAGCACAATTCACTGTCATAATTAGCACCACCACTATTTTCCTGAAGGCAGAGTAGCATGTTTTGACTTCTCAATTTAAATTTCAGCGACAGAGGACTTGAATTCCACTTTAGCACCGATCATCGTAGAAGATCGTTGGGAGTCGTTCAAATGGTGTCACAACCGCATTTAGTTTAACCCTTGTAGTGCCAGAGTCGATCGACGCTACAAATTCCGTTTAAAAATGCAAGTCGAAGAGCTGGCAAAAAAAGGATTAAGAAATACTGTATGTAGGGTTGTAACATAAACCATGTTTTTTTTCTGGCATTTTGAAGAAAATAAGTTATATATTCTGCGTGGCGTGTAATAATTAAATTAATATGCTAAATTAGAGTAGATGTCTGGGATCATTTTGATATATTTGTAATATAAGAAAAAAATTATAACCCCTATTTACCTTACAGTCTACAATGACCACCAACGACATCCACATTCACCATTGCATTCTCTATGAGTTCAAGCAAGGCAAGTAAAGAAACCGGCGCGACTAAAAACATTTGCGCCGTTTATGGCGATGTTTTCGATGTTCCCAAGTGTCGGCGTCGGTTCGTCAAGTTCCGCTCGGGCGATTTCCTCATATCCGATCGCTCCCGATCCGGCCGACCCGTAGACTTCGACATCGACGCCCTGCGAGTTCTGGTCGAAGCAGATCCACGTCAAACCACTCGAGAAATGGCCGAGAGGCTCGACTGTTCACAAATGACTGTTCGCAGGCACCTTCTGGAGCTCGGTGACCCAGCAGAAAATCAGAAAGTTCCATTGGGAAGTCCTGCCGCACCCGCCATACTCACCTGACCTTGCGCCATCCGACTACCATCTGTTTCGATCCCTACAGAACTACCTGAATGAGGAACAGTACGACGACGTCGACGAGGTCACTTCTGACCTCACTGCCTTCATTGACTCAAAACCGGTCAGTTTCTACAAGCAGGGCATCGAAATATGGCCACAAAGATGGGACTTTGTTATCGAAAAAGAAGGTGACTATGCTGTTGATTAAAGTTCCTAATTTTTTTTTCCCCTAAAAAAAAAATTACTTGTTACCACTCTACCGTGTGGCTCAAAAAAACACGTTCCGAACTTCGTGGGTCTGGAGATGGGACACCATGCTAAGCATCGTCTTGAAATTTTCAGCATGTCATACTCAATATATGTAGGTGATTTCAGGAAAATTTCAATGAAATTTCCTGCTCTGAGTTAGAGCTCTTTCCGCACGAGAACGAGCTCGTCAAATGAGCTAGTGTGTAAGTGCGTTTGCCTGCATGCTGCCTCGGCAGGCGATCCAAGGAGGACACATCATTGGAGGACCCATCAAACATTTCTTTTATTGAGGTCAGTCGCGTTTCTTTGCACACTCGCCCTTTTGACATCGCGCGAGAGAAAAATGTTTACTCGCATAGTTTACCACCAATTTCAATTAAATTTTTGTTACATTACCTGCAAATATTGCACGTGAAACCCTGTAAATTTCCTGTCGATAACTCGTATGGTACTCCGTATGCAGGCATGTGAAATTCGGGACTTGTTTGGAGGCAATCCGGTATTCCGCCAAAGTGCTTGATCGTGTTTATGCTCTCACTTTACTCCATCTAGTGTCAGCTCTTTGACTTCGGCATTTATAAAGAAAATTCTTAGCGTCGCTCTAATCGGTTCTGGCACTGCAAGGGTTAAACTTTTTCAGCTGATCATTCTGCAGTATGAAAGCGTGTTCCAACCTGTTGCAACACAGGGAAGCTTCAAGAAAAACAATAAAAAATGTAGGGCAAATCTGGGAATTCCGCAACACTCGTGAAACTGGCGGGTAATTCCGCAACACATCACTTTTATGCTATATCATTTTCCTGTATGAACCTCAATCAGTACCCTATCTAGTTTAACGGATAGAGCCATATGTACTGTGACATCACTGCGATCACAGCTCTTTCATCTCAACTGGGTAATTAATGACTTGTGGATAACGGAAGCAAGGTGCTCCACCTCGCTGAATACCGTGCTCTATAGCGAGAGTCCGATTGTTCGACACGAGTCGAACATTATCTTTAAATATGTTTTATGGCATATGGTAATGTAGATTACACCTCCATTCAGTCCTTTGATAGTTTTAGGACCGAGTAAGAGGTGATTGACATATATAACTCATTAAGTATCAGCAGTGCAGACGTTGCGGAATTGCCCGATCGGAAAATGAACCATCGGTGAATTCCGTAACTTCTTGCTGGGACATTTCCTGTATTCTCCAGACGGCAAGGTTTTTAATTTCGTACTCTTATCGCTCAGTCTTCTGTCGTGCTTATGCACGTCACATCCGACTTTCAATTCATAATTACTTATAAAAAGTTGGGATATTGCCATTTTTAAGGAAATGTGAAACAGCAAAGGTAAAACCAAAAACGCAGCAAGAGCCAGAGGACGAAGGAAATAGCCAATAGCAATCAGCAAGAAGGATAGGACAAGCAATAATTATTTGCAAGAAGATCAACATTTTTGGCGGCAATTAACGCCACAAAGTCTGGCAGGATGGGCTTGCGTGGGACTCCAAAATGTATGGTGTGCCACGAACAGCCATAAATGATAATAGAGGGCTGGCAAATAATGTTTCAGCATTGGAAATCGAGAGTATGATAATTTCACTGTCTTGAAGTAAAATAATATCACCAGGATAGTTTACGGCATACGTTGGAGGCCCTTCCCCTTTTAAACACTTTTTATCACCGAAAAAAAAAGCAAGAGAAAATACAAAAGGGCCCTTTTTCTTTTCATAGGGAATCTTGGAGACGTTCTTTTTCGCTTCGTTCGGTTGAGATGTTTTTTTTTTTTTTTTTTACTTTTTACCTGAACTCCTGGTAAACCTGAACATGGGAAGAACTATTATCCGTAATTGCCAAAGTTAAGGGCATGACAATTAATAACTTCGCCCTTGAAGGGCGAGGGGGCATGGAGTAAGTAAGGGTTGTGGAATTCCCAGAACAGTGTTGCGGCTTTAGCAGAAGGGTTGCGGAATTAGCCGAATGCTCATCAGGAAGGATAATCACGACAAAATTGAACCCTGTAAATCCTAATGAGATAAATCCTTCCCTGCTTCGAGTCATCCGATTCGTCCTTTCCTCACGTTTCATTGAAGGGTATAATACAACATAGTCATGTGCACGCAGACGCCGTCAGCTCCAGTGAAACAAGAGAACAAATAGTTGGGATCCAAAGTCGTTGCGGATGAGCAGTTTGCGCACAATCAGGACCGTAGAGAAAGAGAGGGGGGGGGGGGGGGCAAATTGTCCCATGCCAGGGGGGAGGAGGCCCATGCCGGTACCCTCCCCCCTCCAGTGTCACAGGTTCAAGGGGACCCACAATTCCTTTCGGTGGCCCTGCGCGCAATTACTAATACGTACTGGCTTGATATTTTCAAAATTCAGTATAGGAACTGTCAAATCTTTTGTTGAAATTAAGAAAGAAAAGCCCTTGACATAACAATCCTAATTTTGAATGTCGACCGTAACTTATCGATGTTGGATGCATAAAGTAAGCCACCTCTGTCCCATAGATAATGAAGCAGTGCTTATTATTATTATTTTATCAACTCGCCCAGTTATCAGGGGCAGGCCGGAGCAGAATGTCAAGTCCCACCTTCTAGTCGCATGGCTGAGTGTCCCAAGACAGATAAAATATACACCGTTTTCGGATTTGAATTCGTGCCCCCTCTTGGTAGTGGAGAACATTGAAAGTACGACCTCCAGAGGATCCGCTTCATCAGATTATCCAAAAAGAAACCCTCGAAAAGTGTCTCTTTCGACGGAAGCGCTCCAATTGGGGGCACGAATTCCATCGGAAACCGATGTATTATATATTCAGTAGCAATGAAACACTATAATACATAGTTATATTCCGTCTTGGAGTTGCCTCTGCTTGGTCGCCCATAAAAAGGCTTGACCCAGCAGCCTCAATCGTCGTTGGGGGAGACACAGTGATTCAGTCAGTTGAAAGTCATTTTTTAGTTCGTATATAGGCGCAGGTCTGCAGACCTACGCCAGAGACATCGATGTGGATTAGGCCTAGATTCTGCAGATAGACAAAAATAAGCCTATATGCCTGGATTGAGTAAGTCTACATGCATGCGAACAGACACGGACGCTAGTTCTTATATTTGGGGGTGTGCCACTTGTTCCTCACCCATCGACCTTGAGAAGAGATAACACAATGGTAAAAATGCATCTTGATGTCCTTACCCAAATCTGACCTGTTCTCCAGCCTCAAGAAGTTGTCCTCACAGCGACTATTTTGAATTGAGTTTCCACACCTCTTTCTGGTATAAGTTAAGGGCTACAAGGGCAACACAGCTGCACCTGGTATCATATGTATCTAGCATCATTTATTTCATAATGGAGGATTT
This sequence comes from Darwinula stevensoni, assembly GCA_905338385.1. NCBI lineage: Eukaryota > Metazoa > Arthropoda > Ostracoda > Podocopida > Darwinulidae > Darwinula > Darwinula stevensoni. The sequence continues at coordinate 15,640 of CAJPEV010003670.1, read as the reverse complement.
AGTTTTGATTTCTGCCATTAGATCCATAGACAATATTGAATTCAATGCAAGCATTGTACAAACTCTATTTGAAATAGCCATGTACAGTGCTTTGTTAGGAGTTTGCACACTCCCTTAAGGGCATTGGCACAACTGGTGTCTCAGCTCTAGGGACATCTACAGAATACCAGTTCACGTCATATGTATGACCAGAGGAGGTGTTTATTCTGTCCCTATCAGTAGGCCCATGGGAAACTATGGTTTGAGTTTAATGGGTATGTGAATTCATTAAGAGAGCATTCCATGCTTAATTTTAGTCTTTCTTAGATCATTGCTAGCAACTGCAATCTGGTACCCTAATGTCATTAGCCAAGCATACCAGGCAGTAGGGATTGGATTCCTGGCTGAATCCATGATATGTCATGATTGGCAAGCCTACATATAGTATTTTCATTTCATCTCTCAACAACTGCATACCTTTGTGCTGATATAATTGTTCTTTTTTTTCTGCCTGCAGCATATATTAGAAAAGTAATTAAAAGAAAGCCTACTTGGATTAGGCTTACCTGGTTTATTGTAGACAGTGCTCTTGCAGGAGAGTGGATCATACAGACTGAAAAAATTTCATGATGGCATTTACTATACATGAATTATTTCTTAGAATGGCAAAGTCCCCATGGAGCGTACTGCCTGGTCACCATTTCAGCCATCCATCCACATCCACTCATGCTTGTGATATTGTCATGCATGTAAAAACAGTTGCAGCTATTACCTGTGGTCTGTCTCCTCCTGTATGTATTCAACTGCTTTTGTGAGATATATCTACAGGGCAAGTGAAAGGATGTAATTTGAAGACTTGAAATATGCTGACTGTGGGCCCAGATTACCTGGGAGATAATAGACCCTCACTCAGTAAAATTTTGAAAAGAATAGGCCTCAGTAAGGGATGTCATTTGTAGCAGTTGCCATTTCCTGTCTCTTGTGGGGCTTATTCTTTGGGGATGGTTGCAGTGGCCAGTGGTAACAGAAAGGGTCTTAGTGAATGTGCTCTGGGCTATGAAGTTTGCACTAAGGGCATATATTGTTTTTTGGATTGAATTGATACCCCCCACAGTGATGGGAAATGGAAAAATACTACTTTCCGAGTATCCACTTCATAAAGTGATTCACAAAGCACCCATGTGGAAGATTTCACTGCCTGGAATTGATGGAAATGCTCTTAAGGGGGGTACCATTTCAATGTGAAAACAGTGCATATCCATGGTAGCATAGGTAATATATTTCAGTTTTATATTTAAATTTATTGGTTTTTTTAAATCAATTTTTTGGCTCCAAAAAGGAGGATTAAAAGAATATGAAAATTATACCATCAACAGATAAAGGGAATGAAGTGAAGAAGATATCAGTTAGCCAATGCTACTGTTATTCTTTTTATTCTGAAAACTTCAGAGGTGTCTCATTTGCAAGTGCTTTTCCTACGTGGATGAAGATGAATCATGTTGATAGTTGTGCTCATCAGGAGGATGACTGAATAGTAATTTAGATTAAGTATTTCTGTCATGATTGGGTAGATCCAAAGGCCTGAAGAAGCAACAGATCTCTGAAGCATTTGCATGGATTCTTGCAACAGTTGACAATTGTTATGATGGAGAGTGAGGTTATACATGTGTACATATGGCTTAATTCTTACGTAAGGCATGCTTGGGTTGTCCTAAAATGGTGAACTAAGTCTCTTGGGCATTATGATGCACTCCATTGGCCAGGTCTGGGAGGACTTCCTTAACCCTTTCACAGTTATGTACTGAAATATCAGTCATCCTCCAGGGAGGTTTCAGAAAAACTTGACCGTGAAAGACCCCATAGCAACTCACACATTCTTCATAACTTGGGATTAATATTGTCCTGCCCTAGGGGCCAAAGAGGGAGGTGTTAGTGTTGTGGGGATCTTGAGCCTCACTGGCCAGGAAGGAGATTGTGGGAGGATGTTGCTTGCAGATGGAGTATAATTTAAGTCAATATTCTGACTGAGAAATTCATTCCCTCTGCTGACAGAAGGGATATAGTCTACTGGTTTTGTCAGGGATGCATACATATTGACCCCTTAACTGTTGAGTTTTAAAACATCCTATGATAGGCCTGCATCAGGCATTTTTCTATACTTCAGCTATTCTGCAAGAGAAAAAATTGATTCTCACAGAAAATTTAAACTTAATTCCTGATGTAATCAGAAATTGTTTGAATAAAATAAGACCAACTATATATATCTTGCATATGCATCACACAAATATACTTAGGTGTGGCAAGTGGAGGGGTTAATATATGTTCCTGTCAGCTCCTAACTCAAGGGAAGCAGTCAAGATCAATCAACAGATCAAAAACATGCAGGTGTTGATTTTTTATTCACCTTCCTGGCTTGACTTGACATTGCAGAGAATCTCGTTTTAATTCTACAACTTTATGCAATCTTGAGATGCCATGCAGACTGTATCTCAATAAGCAAAGTGATGCCAAAAGGTTTCTAGCAAGTCCTTGGTGGGCATTATCAATGAATAATGAAAAATTTTGAAGCCACTAGTTGTTTTCATGGCATCCCACACCCTTCTTATGTCAAGGGCAAGCCCCACATTTCTAGTTTTTCATAGGTGCCTGTAGGTATTGGGTCCTTTTGCACATAACACTGAATCACTGGGCTTTCAAGATGCTTGAAATTTATTAGAAGCAAATAAAAAAAAAGTGAGGGTGGGGCTGGGATCAATCCCACAATGAGTGTAGGCTATTTCAACTATTTCAACACATACATTACAATGTATTTCAGAGACAAGCTATTGTACTGCTAGCTCTTGCTCTCAAGTTAGGGGCAAGCAATATAGATATGAAGAGAATAATAATTAACCTGCCTTGGGTATAACTGGATTCAGGGCAAGCCTAGACATAGTTACTCTTACATGGTGGTGCCATACCAAGCAAATATCATGATACTTCATTCTTTCATGTCATGAATCTGTCATGGGTAGGAAGGATTGCTATGAAACATGAGTATTGGGTAAAATAAAGGAAATGAAGTTATAGCCTAGACCAACTACCTCACCTTCCTCCTCATCAATGGCCAAGAAGCTTAGGTGCCAACTTCTAAAAAATATTGGGGGGGGGGCAAGTTCCTAATGCCCCTGAAATAACATTGACTGAATTGTTCCAGGATCCATTGAAGTAGCTCAGTATTATAATGGTAGCAGAGTGATGAGGGGGGGGGGGGTGTACTGGGCATGGCCCTCCCACCCCATACCCTTACTGGGGGAGATCCCTTAGACACAAGGATCTCCCCCAGTTCCCTAGTTGGAGCTCTAAACAGGAAGGAAAACCATATTTTTCATTTATTTTGTGAAGCAGCATTTTGTTTCCAATTTTCCATGTGCCATATTTTTATTTATTTTGCCATTCTTGGGGGGGGGGGGGGGGGGGGGGTTGCCCC
>CAJPEV010003670.1:0-12160 GCA_905338385.1 Darwinula stevensoni | reverse complement strand
GTGGGGGGGGGGGGGGGGGGGGCATTGCCTCCTCAATAATATAGTTGGGGGGGGCACATGCCCTTTTGCCCCCTGGGTTCAGCACCTATGCCCAGAAGGCCCTTGATGTCCTGGTAGCAATGGACAGAAAGTACAATTTCACTTAACATGGTGAAGACTCCAGGGTTTCACACCTCCCTCAATGAAGATAGATCTCATGAGAATATTTGGGTGTTGCTTTCAAAACCAAGACAGGTCTCATTAAAAAAAATAAAACATCGACACCCCATGTATGCCTTGGGACTTGTATGAAATATAAGATTAAACTATGTTAAAAAGGTTCCAAAATCAGCAGCCATGTTTGTCATGATAAATTACAGCTGGTCAATTGAGTCAGAATCACTGGTAGAGAACCACGGTTGGCAGAAGCAAGAAGAGAGATGCAGGCACACTAGGCTACTTTTATTATGTAATCAATGGTGTAACTTATTTAGATTTCAGGTGTTGCCTAGTGATTAACAATTATAAAATCCATAAATGCTGTCAAGATTTTGCTCCCAAACGCATTCTTGCCAGAACAGTTCTGGATCAGTACAGCTTATCCCTGAGAATGGTGGTAGACTGATATAGCTTTTCACCCACTCTGAAGAATAGCACATATCTAGAAATGTTAAATTTCATGTATGAAATGTCATGTATTAAATTTTCATGCAGGGAGAGATGGGGAGTAAGCAACCAATGGAATGAAATGGTTAAATAGGGAGCAGACATCAATATTGATGAAGAATAGGTTTATTTTAGGGTTTCCCAAATATCTTGAAGGTTCACCTCAGGTTGCCATGGCTGAAATAGTGACTTAAAACATATATATACTGCTTTCCTAGTAAAATCCTCATATTTCTAAGGTATTTCTTTCTTTCTTTTAAACTGTTTCTCAAATGGTAATATATACATTTTTTCAATTGGCAAGGTATTATCATATATTGCTGCTGTTGCTGTTGCTGGTATTGATATTTAACCATAATTAGCTCATGCTAATTATGAAGTCTAAATGCTCATTTAACTTGAATATGTTGTTCTACAATCATGCTTGTCACAGACTAATTTAAATGTAATGCTGCCCCTGTTTAGCTCTCCGTGTAACATGATACAAAATGACATCTTAATAATTTTTTCTCATTGTAAGCATATCCCCTAGCATGAAATAGCACTCAAGTTCCTTCTCAACAGTTAAGATTAAGATTATTCATAACTTTCACAGTTTTGTTCTTGGCTATTTGAATGGGCATGGGTTATTGTTGGTATCCTGCACATCTCCAAGCAGTAGTTCATACTGGGTGCAAATAAAAAAGCGCAACACTGTTTGAATTTTTTATTATCAGGAACTTTGTCATTAGTACAGTTATATGCACCTATGTCTTGTCTTCCATGTAAAATTTTTCAGAAGTGTCCCCATCTAGTTCAGCCACAGAAGCACTTGGAAGATTGCAAGTAAGATATATTGAAATTCCTGCCTGCTGTTAGTTTTTCACTGAAAGGGGATTGCCAGTTCACATGATTGCTTTTGTGCCAACTTATTTATCATGTCAGTTAAGATCATGGTGTTGTCTATGGCCAGCAGAGTGTTGTTGAACCATGTTTTCCATTGACTTCATTCAAAGAGAATCCACTATGGAAACTGGCTCAAAGTTGTCATACAGATAATAGGATAACCCATCAAGCATCCATTTCATTGAGTATCCTTGTACTTGAAGGCATTTTCAAATATAGGATGATTCAATGAGAGACACCCCATTGATTTCTTATGGGAGGAACATAACATACTTATGACACAAAAGTACATCAGTTAAATAGAATACATGGCTTGTAACAATGTCAGCTTTAAGCTTCCACAAGCCATCAATATATCACCTAAAAAGAAATAAAATATGGATATTAAAAACATTAGTCTATTATATTCTTCCTATAAGAAATCAGTGGGGTATCTCTTGTTGGATCACCCTCTATTTCACTTGATAACATCTTAGTGCTTCTGTGGTTAAACCAACATTGGGAACATTTTGAAAAAATTTACATTAGACAAAATATAGATTTATACCTGCCAGAACATACAGAGCTGTAACTTCAACAAATTCTTAGAAACATTCCAACAGTGGTGTGTTATTTTTCTCTGCACTCAGTATGTTCTGCTACTGCTATGCTAGCTTGCAAAATGGACATTCTGGATTACCCATTTTGGCAGATAATCTCTGATTTTTGCTAATTGTCTGAGAGCTGTTTTTCCTGCTAAATTTTGGATGTGATCTTTTCAATCAAGCCCATTGTCTAACCATATGCAGGGTTCATGTTAACACGTTGGCGACAATGCATCCTGATGCCAGGATGCAGATTTTTTTTCAATGAATACCCTCTGGAACTGTTGAGAACGTTCCAGAAGATTATGATTTCGTAATCATGCGTCCTGATGGCAGGACGCATTTTTTGACAAAAAAAAATGCGCATGGTCCCATGCGGCGGACAAGCAAAAATAGGCTGGTCGTCAACGTGTTAACTTGCCATAGTGAGTCCCTGACTCATTTTCTTAGAGGGACTCATATTTGCAAAACATCTTAGTCCGTGGGACTCATTGACAACTGCTTGAACAGGTATCCACTGAGCTGAAGCTAGGTGCCAGGACTCAAGATTTAAAAAGCTAATGTGAATCCTGCATAAGTGATCAGTATTTGGTTGTGAATCTCATCTAGATTTACTCCATTGACTTTGAGCTCAAATTGGTGTAGTCTTGTGTGGATCACAGAAATAAAAAATTTTGATTTTATACAATTACAGTTCAAGAACTATCTATTTAAGGTTTTCAAGTTTATTGTATTACAGTTCAAATTGCTTTGGAAGGTGAACCATAATAGTGAATACTAATGCCTTCTGCAAAGAGATTTATTTCTCCTGCTGATTGGCAATGGTGAAAATAGCTCCAGCTGATTGGCAATGGTGAAAATAGCTCCAGTGGAAGCAGAGATATACAAGTGTGTAGTTTAAAAGTTGTTCCTTTTTTTTTTTGCTGTACCCCATTCAAGAAAAGAAACTGCAGACCCGATATGGATTCATGTGACACACTGAATTCTATTTATTTCATCAAACCAGATATGCCTTTGCATGAGACTATTTACTTTCTCCCATTTAAATAACTTTTGGACCATTTTTACACAGGGATGCATCAAAACTGATCTAATTCTTCAGCACCAGCTGATACTGATACTGTTTCTCATTCTTGCATGTGTTAGCAGAATAGTGAAAAAAATATAATGAAATTGGGCACCATGCTTGCATGGGGTTCATAAAGTCTGGCTTAGTAACTTATCCAGTCTTAAACTTTTGGGGAGATCTGAGAGGAACTTCATAGATACATGGTAAAACAGGCAAACATAATTTGATCCTTGGCTCTGATTACTATCACTTATGTATAGCTGAAAAGTTAGATAGACTGAGAGACTTGTGCCTTTGCCTCCTCTGGGAGCCATCCTGGATAGCAAGTAATAGCTCTCAAGTAATAACTCCTGGCCTACCTTGGTGAAACCAAAAACATAGACATGTTGTTTGAATGGGTGTCCTCCAATATGGATCATATCAGCTAATATCTGATACCTGCTATGGAATTTGTACATCCCCAATATTCATTACCTATAAACCCAATGTAGTATAACCCTTTCATGCATTAATTTTTAAAGCAAAACAAAAAATTATCATTTTTATTTAATGTTTACTGTGGTAATCTGCCGTAGTAGAAGTAGTGCCGTAGTTGAATGTTCCACTGTTAGAAGGCAATACTGAATAGATAATGTGTCCTTGGGTGGACTACATGCACCAATAGATTTGAGGCATGTGTACTGTGGCTGAAAAGACATCAACATAGCCAAAATAATTTCTGTCCACTACAGTGGAAAACATGCATGAAAGGGATAATTTAATTAGGAGATTTTCATTATATCAAAGTATATCAAAAACCTCTTGCAGATCCATAAAATTCCCAGTTGCTCTACTAGTTTGATTCTGATCTTCCTGTAGCTTTTCAATTACTTTCATCTGTGTGTATCTTGGTCCTCTAAAATTGCAAGTTTATTTTTCTGCAGGAAAAAGTTTCTCCAAATGCAATGCCCTAATGCTTGTGTCCTTTCTTTCAGGTAATGAGCATATTCTTGAGACCACCAGTGTCAAGTGAGATATCAGGTTAGCCCCAGCTCAGATAAAATTATGGCCTTGAGGGTTCTTGTGGGATGCAAGAGAGTGATCGACTATGCTGTGCGGGTAAGTATGGGAGTAATCTATAACTGCATCAAGTCAATGGGAGCAAGAGCCCTCTGATTTTGATTAAATTCTATGGAGAAACCAACCCATGCCAAATTAGAGAACTGTAGGTTAGGTACTTCTGAGGTGCATTGATTTGAATATTGCCAAAAAGTATTGATTCCAGTCCACTGAGTCCAGTGATAATCACTCAAGTGCCCATAAGTTTTGTCCTAATTAACTTTGAGAGGTGAAATGGGTGTCATTTTAAAACTCTTTTAATGGCCTTCCACATGTGCTTCATGGAGTTTAAATTAAACAAATGTCAAAGGTTGGGGTCTGGCATTTGACCTAGAAATCCAGAGGGTAGGTAAGTTATATATTTTTTATTCTAAAAAATGTAACATTACATCCTCAATTTGCCCTCAATTGAGACATCAATTTTAAAATATGGGACTGTGATTGAATCAAATATATCAACAATACTCCTACAGATGATTTGGTTGCACTGAAATGCCACATTTGTTTATACATCATCCACATATTTACCTATCCTCATCTCATCCCTGGATCATTATTTTGTTTACTAGCCCCCAGGGCATGTACCCCAAAGTGGGATTTTTTCTGAACTCTGCATCCCAAAAGGTACATGTGTACCAAGTTTCAGATTTCTAACCCTTCTAGAACATGGTTAGAATTAGCGTCAGTCACAATCGTCTATATATATTAGATGATTGATGACAACAGGCTTAATTGAGAAAGAAAAATGCTCCTTAGAGTAAAATATGGGTATCCCTCTCCATAGGCAGTTGTGGTCTATGGGTCATGGTTGGCTTCTGTAACTGGAGGAGTGGTTCTCAACCTTTATGATCATGAACCAGTTCAGATTTTCCAAAAATCTTGTGGACATTATGGACCAGCTGGTCTGCAGCTTCAATCATATGCCTTCTCTTCTCCCCTGCCCACTAACCTCCCTACTGCCCATCTACCCCCACAATCTAAAGTATGAACTGAAGTAATTGTCTCAGCATGACAGGTTCTGTGTGTGGGAGGTGACTATAGACTGAGGAGAAGGGACTGGTAGATTACAGTTTACTTTAAAAACATTATTCTTTGTTAAAAATGTATCTTGATTAATTGTTGCCTAACAGACCAGCAAATGCTGGACTGGCTCCAGTCTGTTGACCAACAGTTGAGAAACACTTGACAACCTCATGCCAGCCTCCTAAAGGCATAGCATAGTATATCAGGCCTGTCATGTGTCATGTGGTTTTCATGCTCCCTTGCATCTACACTGTGGGTCATACTTTGAGCTTGAGTGCTTTGGTTAAGACTAATGTGCAAAATGAATTACCTTAATTTTCCAGAGCCTTCATGGGATGTATTTTGCTTTTATGCTGAAATGTTTCCATCAGTGAGGAGTCCCTGGTTTTATGGATCTTTAAAACTTAGACTAAAAGAATTTAATTTAGCCTTTGTGTTTTTTTTTTTAGAAACCTCATATGGTATCCAATGTGTCCAGAAAAATTGCTATTTCTTTTTGCAAACATGCATGATTCTAAATTCTCCTTCATTGTTCTCAGTAGCTTCTAGAATAATAGCATGACCTGTTTGGCCATAACCCACGACTGGAAAGGCCTGATTGAGTGTGGTGTCAACTGAGGTTAATTTGAAATCTCTGTTGTGGAGTTTTTTTTTCCTATGTGAAATGAGACTTCGCAGCAAGTAATCAAGGTTTGTTACCATTGAAAAGTAACTTCCCTTTTCAATACCCTCCATACCTATCACTGACAGATAAAGCTGGCTATGGTTATTAACCCTTTGACTGCTGAGGATTTAAATGCCCAGCCAACCTCTCCCTACCAAACAAGCCAGTGGAGGTCTGTCCCTGGAACATGCCATATGGCGTGAATGGCAGTGAAAGGGTTAACTAGGCCCTGCCCTAGACCACCTTGTTGTATGATATTGATGTGTTTCAGATTCGAGTGAAGCCTGACAAGACAGGGGTTGTGACTGATGGCATTAAACATTCTATGAATCCATTTGATGAAATTGCTGTTGAAGAAGCTGTGAGGATGAAGGAGAAAAAGATTGCGAGTGAAGTCATTGCTGTGTCTTGTGGACCTATGCAGAGTCAAGTAAGTTTTTTTTGTACCAGTGCAAATACTATCAACATCCAAAGGATCAGATGCTCAGCCATGGCCATTCCTGAAATTTTGAGTGTGGTTGGTATTGCTCTGAATATTAATGTATACTGAACATTTACAGTTCAGAAATTCCATTAATTTATTGGTATATAGTCCAAAGGCACAACATGCTGTGGTTCCTATCTAGATTTAACCCTTGGACACACATGATGCACTTGCATGTGTTATGGAGAAACCATGCCACCAATACAAAACACTAACTGGTTGCTCACACTGAGTGCTCACAAGGGGAAAAGTATCATGAGAGGAAGCAAAATTAGAGGTATTTATATTTAAGTAGAGAACTTGAGCATGAACAAAAAAATTAAAAAATTCTGGTGTATGATGGGCTTGAAATTCTCCAATACCTGGTTCGTTCAGGGGTTTAAAATCAGACTAATAGAGCAGAAGCAATTAATTTTTTTATTTAACCATAAAAAACAAGTTGAAACTGTCTTAACCTTTATCAGATGAAAGGGACAGCTGTTGTCCTGCAGAATGTATTTTTCCATGGCCTGAAAGTACAAATGCTATATCACAACTTTTTGGGAAAATGCTCTGATACTAAGTAAAAAATTGTTTCACTGTCAACAGTTTATTTTTAGACCAGTTGCACTTCTCAGCTAGCAAGTGTTTATCAGCTGTGTAGAAAAAATCCCTTTTGCCAGTGCCTATGTGAGAGGTTTAAATCTGTATGATAAAGGTCAAAGTACACATGAACTTTAAGTTCTCTTAAGTAGCAGTGCCAAGTGCTTAATATCAAATCTTGAAAAGCCCACAGTCATTGTAGTGGTTCAAGTGTTGTCTTTAGAGGTGGCCCTACATAAAAGTGATTTGGGAGCACCCTGAAGGAGTAGCAATATAGAGAAGCCCCAAGTTTCTCAAAATGCTATGCACTCCATTGATAGGAATACTTACATTGTCCAGCATCCATTTTTGCAGGAGACATTGAGAACAGCCTTAGCAATGGGTGTAGATAGGGGGATTCATGTGGATGTGTCAGGGAAAGATTATGAATTGCTACAACCAATCCATGTCTCCAAGATCCTTGCCAAGATTGCTCAAGAAGAGAAATGTGACATCATTCTTCTTGGCAAGCAAGTTAGAGGATTCAGATTTCCCTCTTGAAATTAGTTTAATCCTTCTTTTCCTACCATGAGCTCTGTTTCTTTTCAGGCAATTGATGATGATTCCAATCAAACTGCACAGATGACTGCTTCATTATTGAATTGGCCTCAAGCTACATATGCGTCAAAGATAGAGAAGACGAATGGAGAGTTGCAAGTGTTACGTGAGATTGATGGAGGATTGGAGACTGTCAGAGTGAAAATCCCTGCTGTGATTAGTGCAGACCTCCGGTTGAATGAGCCTCGCTATGCTACACTGCCGAATATCATGGTTTGTGTATGATCATCCCAGTTGATTTCACAGGGCTGAATATGAGCTTACATTAAGGTGAGAGGTATTCTCTTCTACCCTGGTAGAAAGCTAAGAAGAAACCAATAAAAAAAGTAACACCTGGAGACTTGGGTGTGGAGACAGATCCAAGAATAGAAATCCTATCTGTTGAAGATCCTCCTGAAAGGCAGGCTGGAATCAAAGTCGAAGATGTTGATACACTCATTGCTAAGCTCAAGGAAGTTGGCAGGATATGACTCAGGTAAGCCATTGCAGTATTCCTTTTCAACATTGACAACTACATTTTCTCAAAGCAAACTTTATCCTCATTAGGAGGCTGGAAGAAGCCTACCTGGGAGGATATATGGTGTTCAATGGTCTCATATCAAGATTATTCTTCTATGAAAAATTTCATCCAGAGTATGCATCTCAAGCAGGAGAAGAAGAGGATGTGATTTGATTTTGGCGTGTTTGTACTCATTGATCTAGGTCTGCATTATGGTGCCTGTTTTAATAAGGTGCAATGGTAGCTTGCTTTTATTCTTGATATCCTTTAGGGAAGATATGCAGGGTGTTCATATTTAAATTTTACATAATGAATATTCATTTGTCTGCCTGTAGAGTCAGGTCTGTGTAGCAAGGCTCACCTGATTGTATGCATCCTTAAAGCTATGCAATTGTGCCATAAAGTTAAGTAGGTGTAAAATCAAGTTACAATGACATGCTCCAGAGCATTGGAATGACCTTGGACAAGCATAATAGGTAGGTGCTTGGATATTCCATGTGTTGCTTTTTAATGTGAACACCCTGTAATAAGTTCCCTTTGGCATAACATTTGTCAATCAAACAACTATTTTGCTGACATGGCATAGTCCAATCTGCATTACATAAAAATACATACTGGGAATTATGAGGCAAGCAAACATGAACAAGTAAATAACAGGAAGAACAGCTCTCTCACTCACCATGCATCAAGCAAGAATTGTTGTGAGACAGATTGAGCCAATCCATTGCAGTTAGTGGCATGGTACAGAATGACTTTAGCTGTGTTGCCCTTAGAATGAAGAGTACTTTCAATTCTACTCATGATTCCTGACATTTGGTGTTGGCCACAAAACAGGTTCAATTGGCTGTTGCTCTGAGCCAGTCATACACCTGAACCCATTGAATGGCATCAACAACATTGCCTGAAACATCAGTGACATTTCCTCTTTAATTCTCTTTTGCCTGACATTTCCCTACAGTGTGGTGACACTCATTTGCTGCTTTCTGAAGTTACTGCAAGGCTGTGGCTGATCATTGTGTTAGCTTGTTGACCTTGGATTTTGCATATATCTGCAGGGTGTTCCATAAGTCCCTTGCCCCCCCCCCCTCCTTTTTTTTTTCTTGTAGAATAGTGGCAGCAAATAAAACATGCCATTTGAAACTATATTCATTTTGACATTTAATAAACTTCACTCAAGGCACTGGGGATCAGTATGAATGCTATAATTTTCTGAAAGTCATCAACAAATTTGTCATTTTCCCCCCTCTTTCTTGGCACTCATGTACTCGCACACTCATCACTAAACACTCATCTAGCATAAAATGGCTTTGGTCACCCATGCCTACACAAATCCTAACGCTAATTCACCTGGAAAACGAAAAAGGGGGGGATCAAGGGACTTATGAAACACCCTGTATATACAGGGTGTAATAAAAGTCAGGAATCATGGGACTGCAGCAAAGGGATAATATCCTGTCTAGACTGTCAGGAACTCACCTGGCAACCTCAATTGATACTCTAATATCAAAGCTATCTCAATCACAAAAATGGGTCCAAGTGACTCAAGTAGACCTATTGACCAAACCTGAGCCTAACTATCCTAATGTGACCTATGCTTACCAAAATTTGATCAGAGAGTCCCTCCTACTCAAAACAGGTTTCCTAATATGCCTCAATTTTATAAAACATTCATAGGAAAAAAAGAAACTAATCAGAAGATAGGCAACGTTAGGTAATTGTGAGGAGCATTGCCAGTACGTGCACATAGGGAAAAACCTTACTCAACCTGGTGGTTTTGTAGGCATTTCACATCATGGAATATACAGAGTATGGGGAAAAAATAGACCAACGGGTTTTAGCCTTTATATCTCTGCCCTCAGTGGAGTTATTCACGAAACTTGTACTGTGCATAAATGTTCCTAATTGACTAGAAATTTCATACAAATCGATATCGCCAAAGCAAGGCCATGAGCAGTTCTTCAAAATTAATCGAAAATGGACAGGGGACTCGAATCCTTTCTGAATGTCTCATCCTCCCGCCTGGTTTACCGATGAAGACCAAAGGAAAATCTAAATAAAATTTGAGTAAACTCTGTTTGATACTTATTGATTCACCTGTCGTTGGTCGGAATAAAGCTTATCAAAATTATCTGCAAGACCAGTTTTAAAAAATGAAATTGAATGGGAGAGAACTTGGACGTGTCCTCCGCTCCACTACCAGCGTGAGCTTGTTTCCATTTTCATTATCTAACTTCTTTTTAGTCATTGGTCATAGCCTCGCCTTGGAGCAACGAATTTTGAAGATATGTCAGAAACATGTCCATTTATGTGGGTTATCGAAAAGTCCTAAGTATTGTTCATAACTAATTTATTTCTCAACATAATCTCATATTTTCAGGAAATGGTTTTAAGAATGTTACCTTCTAAACGCAGTCACCAAAGAGCTCCATGCATTTCTTACACCGTGGCACCAGATCGTGGAATCCAGGATGTCATCCTTTGACGAAGTGCAGGAGCGATGCTTTGTAGGCATTGTTGAAGGAGTCATCGTCCTCAAACCGTAGCCAACGCAAGCTCTCCTTAACCTTACGGGGGGGGTGGAAGCTGGCGGGCGAGCACATCCCGGTCACAGTCTGCATGTCCTCTGGGACGAGGCCCGCCTTGAACGCGATGCACGTCACGATCTTCGACACGCACGGTATTGTGGGCGCGGCCGCCGAATGGGATTACGTGTTCTCCGTGTACGTAAAAGGGCCCTATTATATATGTACTGACTCCAATTAGATGAGTACCGGTGAGATTCGGAAGGACTAGGCTGGTCAGCAACAATAACAATGGATATATTGGATGTATACCACTCACTCGTATAGTCTACAGGCACCAGGCAGGAGGGAAGTTGATACGGCAAGGGCGACGGGAATAATTTACAGGTCCCTATACAATCCAGACATACAATACACACCGTTGTACAATGTCACCCGATCACATCCACACAGTCACTGTCCACTCTCCAGTCTCGCCTCCACCCCCTCGTCCCGGTCCGTGGGAGGTCTCTTGGAGGTGGGAGGTGTCCGGTAGGGGGTGGCTCCTCCTCCACTCCTCGGTGAGGTCCGCCGCTAAGCCCACAGTATCATCCGCAGTACCTCAAAATCAAACAGACGACGGAAACTACTATCTACACATCCTCTGCAATTTTATCTGGCCAGCCGTATTCAATAAACGCCGCCATCTGCTGGGAACAGTCGTTATTCTGTTTCAAGATTCAAGATAGTGATATCAAGAGGTGATTTCACCCATTTCGATATCACGAAATGGGTGAAATCGGTGAAATGGGAGGGTAGGCCTAACCCTCTTAAAGCTAAATATTTTTGTATTTTTTTATTTTTGGCGTATCCTAGTTGCTTACTGTCTAGTACCTAGCGTCAATATTGCCCCCCACCTTTTTGCCTATCCACGAAAGCATCCAGTTTCTTCTTAAAGATAGTCACAGAAGGGGCAGCCACCACTTCGCCCGAATCTAACGCATTCCACGCGTTCACCACTCTGCAAGTAAAGACCTGAGCCGCACCTGCTGTTTGCGCAACTAAGTTGGTTACCTCTCGTTCTCTTGCTGCCATCAAATTGGATAAACCTACCACACTCGACATTATCTATTCCTTTAATTATCTTGAAGGCCTGGATGAGATCGTCCCTCCTTAACCTCTCGAGCAAGTACAGTCCCAATACTTCTAAACGCTTCTCGTATGAAAGTCCCCTGACCTTAATCATTCTTGTGACCCTCCTCTGTACTCCCTCGAGCACCAACAAATCGCCCTTATTTGTAGGCCTCCAAAACTGGATACAATATTCCAACTGGGGTCTTATCAGCGTCGCATATAGCGGAAGAATAACGCGCGAAGTCCTGCTTGCCACCGAACGACGAATGTAACCTAGAATCCTGTTGCATTTAGCCACCGTCGCTTGCGCGTGCGAGGAAAACTTGAGGTCCTCGTCGATGGAAACTCCAAAATCTCTCTCTCCGTTTGCCTCATCCAGTTTAACATCGCCGAAC
>CAJPEV010003669.1:0-28890 GCA_905338385.1 Darwinula stevensoni | reverse complement strand
GCCCCCCCCCCCCCCCCCCCACTCATCATTCAGGTATTCCTGCAGGTAAATTCCAAGGTGGGCAAAATCAAACCGTGATTTGCTTGAAATCTGATTTAAATCAAATCACTACAATTTATTTTGACCATGTAGGCATTAGCAAGTCATTCCACGTCTTGTAAAGGAAAGAAAGTTTATTTGTGATTAAACTCTCACGGTTTCAATTCACCAATTACGTAAAAGCTAGGTATAAGGCAGTCAGATATTCCTTTATCATTGCATATATATCAACTTATTTGGCTTGGTTCTTCACAGCCAACCGTCCCCTCTCATGCCGCGAAAAAAAAACTACGCATTCCCATCTTGACTTCCGAATTTTTTGCCTATTCATTTTGACGCAGTCATTCACACATCACGAGTCTCCGCAATCCTGCGGGATCGAAGTGCTTGCAGCCCATTCCAGGTTTCTCAAGACTTTCAGTCTCATACCCGTCATAAGACGTATAATCCATAGCGCATTCAAATTCCCGGGACCGTAAGTGTTAATGAGCAGCCTCACCCCTACCTAAGGAAGAGCTATGTGCGAAAATGTTTGATGAAAGATGTGGCATGGGGAGGGTTTGTTGGCCGAATGCGAGGAGGGCCGAGCGCCTCCCCCTCCTTTCCTTCAAGGTTGCCTCCGTTTCCAAAAAGCCGCGAAAAACAGATTTCTCTCAGGAATGAGGCAGACGAGGGAGACGCACTTGCCCGACTTGGCCCCATTCTCTCATCCCCTGACCCGATTGCACTACCTGCCGTTTCGATCGTCTCTTTCAACTCATCGTGTCACCTCAAACTCTCGTGCCGGCATTCAAAACATATCAGTATATCGCTAATTTGTCGCACTTCGCTCCCATTCTCACCGCAGTTCTCGAGAGACGGTATTCGATGCATGCGACACCAGTTAGACTGGAAAGGGAACGAGTTTACGTTCCGATTTCATCCGAGAGGTCATTGATCCTGTCGATTTTCTGACGGGCCAGACCCACTTCTCGCATTTCTCGTCGATGTCTCGGCATCCACCAACACCTATGTATAATATAATAATACCGTTGTTTGTCTGTTTGTCCGGGAACTCCTCCTCTCGAATCCGGTATCGATGGAGAACGTGGAACCTTGGAAAGTTACAGATCTCATTTTCGTCACTTTGCGACTAAAACTCGAGGAACTACGACATCTACTGACACCACAAGGTTGGATAAAGTTAGTGGGGAACACGGTTCGAAACCCAGCAGAGTCTGATTTTTTTTCCGAATCTAGGCCCTGCGTTCTCGTTTCAATATTCAGGCCAAAAAATAAAGGTGGAGCTTCCCTTTAAACGCGGCGAAAAACCAAGACTCTCCCCCCCCCCTTCTCAAGGTTCTCACGTGTTTCAAGCCACGGAGGATCTCCGGAAAACGAGTTGGCCGAATCCGTCGTCTCTCGCTTCACGCTTTCACCCTTACATCGATTTGGATCGATTAAACGAAGGAGAAGACCCGAACGGTGCATCATTCGCGTTTTACATCTTTCACCGCCGTTCGTGAGGAAAGAGTTCGCACGGCGTAATGCGCTTCATTCTCTCCACTCGCCATCGCCTTCACCGTCTCACCGCGATTACCTTCACGGGTAATTCGGTGCAAATAAAGATGAATGAGGCTTGTCCAGTCTCCGATTCGGCATTACTCCCCTCCACCCCCCCCCCCCTTCCCCATCAGCAGTCCTACAAAAAAAGTCTCAATAAGATCGTTGTAATCATAGTTCGGACCCAATAAAATCCATTGATCGAGGTGAAACGACGCCCCGATATCTTTCTATTGATACTTCCTCCCATTCCACCGAATTCAAGTCCAAAAAATCTCTTGGGCTCGTTCCAAGCTTTCCGGGACCCATGCACGCCAACTGCGAAGCGCTGCGTTGCGACAACTGCGACCGTCGCGATTCGTTGTCATCTGCCGCGTCGGAGACGCGTGGCAACTTCGGCAACTTCGCATTCGGTCGCGATTCGGACGAAGTCATTTTCCTGTTGCATCCGAGCAGCGTATCGATCGACTGCAAGTTATGGAGTCTTTAGGTGATGATAATTTGACGGCTCTCTCGATGGAATGACTTCGGCGGTAGATGATGGCAATCGTCACCGTCGAATCTCCGCGAGCGAGAAACATCGATGAACGAAATGAATCTTCTAGAGAGGTCTCCATGTCACTTATATTCCTGGTTGTTTCTTTACATGAATTTTATTATTATTATTTTTTTTTTTAAGCCGAGAAGCACCTGTTCCTCGAGTGCAAAAGCCTGATTCGCTTCCTTTGCGTGAATTCTGCAGGATTTATACGTATTTTTGAGACACAGGAGGAAAACACTCCTCGTCTTCGACGACAATCTAGTCGAGTCGCAACTTCTCCCATCTGATGACGGGAACTGCGCACAATACCCGATACGTACCCACCACTCTCAAGAGCTATTCCCCCTCCTGGGGCCGCAAAAATGAAAAGCGTTGCAGCACGTCAGTTTTACGTGTTGGATTTCGCCGGGGCGCTCTGCGGGGAGATATATCGCATGCGGTCGAGAAACGACAGCGAACTCCGCAGAGGGCGTGCCTTCCCTCTCCTCCCTCTCCTCCCTCTCCTCCCGCGCTTTTCATCAGCTCCCTCGCAGTTGCTCGAAAGGTGCATTCAAGAAGTTCTGATCTTCAGCTCTTTTTGTTTCGATGCGATCTGTATTTTCCTACCTTCGATTTTGACACGAAAAGTGAAAATGCCTCAATTTTGTGGATAAAAACGTGGGGCTGGGATCTCCTTCGTGTTTTTACAAGGGAAGGAAAAAATTGTGAATATCTAATAATGAGTGTAAAAACGTTTGAACCGTTTGTCAATGTTCTCCCGAAGACTTTTGGGAATTAGTGTTCACAAACTTGCGTAAAAAATATTTTTTCTGGTGATTCTGCGATTTTCAATCACGATGAACCGAATTAAATATTTGCTGCTGCTCTCCGAAAATGGATTTAAATATGCAGTTTGGATGGTTAGAAGTACGAAGACTATTTGAAATATGAGCAAATGTTGAGCGATGTGATTTTTTTTGTAGTCTTCAAGAAAAATAAAAAAGAACGATTATGATTTTTCGAATGCTTCTCTTAAACCTGAAACCTGCCGGAGAATCGTTTGGTCGGATGGGTTTGAAAAATCAATCCCGAAGCTCAACTCATCCCTGATTTATCAGCATAGATTAGGTTTCTCGTTTCTGGACCCCGCCCAAGTACGAAGTAGGTCGCAGAAGAGAGGGAGCCAACAAATTTACGCAACGATGAGGATCGAACCCATCGGAGTCTCTCCGAGTTTCCTCGTCGACGGGGAGCAAAGGTACCGTCGGGGAAATGCTGGGGGGACGAAGGGGGTAATGAAGGGGAGTAATGAAGGGGAGTGACGAAGGGGAGTGACGAAGGGAGTAACCGGAAGTCGAAGTGGCACCTGAGACTCGGGAGCCCACGCGTTTCTATTCTTGGCTTCCAATATGTGATTGACGGGGATAGGCATCAATTGGATCATCGCTTCTCGCTCCTACGCAGGGGTGGATTATCGATTTTTGTCTCCTCCAATAATCGTATCACTTCTATCCATAAAAATGCCTTTTCAAGCTCATTGAGACTTCGAATGGGCGGTGTGTTTTAGGCATTCATCTCATGGTAGTCGATACAAAAACCAGAACATTTGTTCTGGATTTTAATATCCTGCGAATCTGTCGGGATTGTTTCCCGCTTTTCATGTCCAACGTTACGTTGAGCCAAAAACAATTCCTCCATCGGAGAGGGAGGGGGGGGGGGGAGAAGTTGGAATGCATACATACAGGGTGTCCCAAAAGGTCCGGAAACATTGAAAAATATATATCCCCAAATTATGCCTCAAATGAAATGAAGTGCAACTCCAACATTTTTCAACCTGCTATTGCAACTCCACACTGGCACCATTTGTGATTCTGCAGATGTCCAAACGATATTCGAGCTCTTGCCACACTTTTTGCAGCGTTAGGCATAACTGTCTGGATAGCTTGGACGATTCTGTTCTTTAGATCTTGATCGATCGTCCACTTTTCTCCAGTAAACGATGTCCTTGACATAGCCCGCTAGAAAAAGTCCGCTGGGGTTATTTCATGTGACCTTGGGGGCCATGGAATTGTCCCGATTCGTCCAATCCACAAAAGGGACGTCTAGGAATTTTTTTGCCGCGCATAAGTTTGCTAAAACGTGCAAGTGCAACATCTTGGAAAATTAGACTTTTATTGAACCTGAATCCATCCTTAGATTTTTTGTTGTGGGGCTATGTCAAGGACATTGCTTACTGGAGAAAAGTTGACAATCTCTAAGATCAGAAGAACAGAATCATCGCAGCTATCCAGACAGTCACGCGTGACACTCTGCATAAGATATGTTAAGAAATCGAATATCGCCTGGACGTCTACAGAGCCACGAATAGTGTCCATGTGGAATTGCAATAGCAGGTTTTAAAATGTTTGAGTTGCACTTCATTTTACTGTTTTAATTAGGGCTGAACGATTTGGATTTTCAAAGTATCGATATCGCCGACCTATATATCGTCCGATATCGCGATATCGCCAGGGTTCAACCCGGGGGGGGGGGGGGTATTAATGGCGCATTAATTTCAGGACAAAACCTCGCTATTTTGATTCTGACATGATCTTGAATGCATGACATCATGGTAGTTCAGTGTTCAAAGCTAGGAGAGAGAACATATCGACTCTCTGTCGCAGAGCATGCCAGGCGAAAAATCTCGGAAAGAGTCGCTCACACGGAACGAAAGTTCCGCGAATTCGCGGGTGTTTGCGAGCCAGGTCGGCAAGCAACGGGTGCCTCCTTCCTCGGGCGTCTCGGTCGACCTCCTTTTCGCCGCTTTATTAATTTGGAGATCGAACGGAATTAATGTCGTTGATTTCGTCCAGCGGCTCTGCTTCTGCAGGTTCGTAGCTGTCCGAGTGGGTTAGGAAAGTGAAGATTGCCTTGTATGACTTCTTGGAGGAAGTGATGGACTCGATGGTAGATTGTCAGATTCGAAATGCGACCGTGAAAAATTAATGAGCCCGTGAGTGGTTTTCCGTTTCTTCTTTAAAGGAAAGGTACGTCGAGCGTTTAAAGCCTGACGTGCCGGGAACTGATTTTTCTCGGAACTGCGCTTCCACTCCCTCCCAGACAGGAGAAGTTGCAAATAATGATGGAGTGGTCTTTTTATCGGCGAGACTCGATTATCGCCAAAATCAAATTGAGGCCGCTTGCGCGCAAGATGCGAGAGATGTGTCGTATTCCCAGAAATTTGAATTTTTCTTCCTTTCAGGGCTGCTACTTTTGCATATTTCGGATGAGTATTGCATTCGTTGCGAGAATAAATTCTAAACGCATTCCGCATTACAGACTTTCCATGAGCGTGAGGTATGAGTTTCCAGTTCTTTTCTATCCTCAAAAATTGGCCGTGATTTTATCATGCTCGGGGGGGGGGGGGGGGGGGGGGGAAGAGATCCACCCTTCAGCATTACTCCGACTCCACCACCTTCAAATTTTCTCTGTTCAAGTTAAAAGCAAGCAACACCTGATCGAAAAACGGAAGTTATCGAGCAAGCTTCTAAATGTTTTAGTACTTTTCTCACTGAGGAGATAAAAGAAACCCCATCGCTTCCGGACTTGGTTTTTGTTCCGAGAGGAACAAAAACCTCATCTGATACGATAATGGATCTGCATTGTATCGATACTTTCGTGTTCGCGTCGCAATGTATGAACTTCGAGAAAACCAGGGCATCATGAAAGTCTCTATGAGATGACATTGAAACAGAAAGTAGGTTTCTGCTTTGGTGTTTGATGGCAAAAAAAGCCCCTGTCGCCGTGCTAGCTTCCATGGAGACCTAATTTAATATTGTCGATGACGTTTCTTGATGTGCTTGGGGTTCCCCCTAGGAGTAGAGCATGTACAATTTACATATGTGAAGCCCATAAATATTTGTTGGACTTTAAGTAATCGTCTCAATCACAATTTATTTTTGCAATTGACGTAGAAAACATGGAAAAGATAAAAATGGCGATAACAGAGAAATGCGGCTGCATGGGTCTGCAAAAGGGGAGAAACTCTTTGCACAGGCGGTTGCCTTTGTTCTAACTTCCCCGACATGGAATGAATGGAACTGGCTTCCCCACCGCGATAACACGAGCCTCGGAGCTCAGTCTGTCTTCCCCCGCTCTCGCTGCGGCTGACCTTCCCAAACTGTCATTCCAGGGTGGGAGACGCGAACGCGGACGAGGGACACACGATGAGGGGATGAACGGAGGAGGCGGCGGACTGTCAGGCGTGGACGCTGTCTTCCCCCAGCCGTTATCGAGGCTTCACAGTCGGGCGACCGAGAACATTTCCCCCGCCAGGAGGCGGCGTCTACAGGGGGCTGCGTCTCGACGGTATCGCACTCAGCCGGTCACCATCGAGGAGATCAAGGTCGAGGTTTCTGTCTTCTCGATCGTTCGTCTGGTCTT
This sequence comes from Darwinula stevensoni, assembly GCA_905338385.1. Classification (NCBI taxonomy): domain Eukaryota; kingdom Metazoa; phylum Arthropoda; class Ostracoda; order Podocopida; family Darwinulidae; genus Darwinula; species Darwinula stevensoni. The sequence continues at coordinate 22,367 of CAJPEV010003669.1, read as the reverse complement.
TGTGTATTTTTGTTGGGATGAGGTAGGCCGATCCGTGTTTCTACCGTTTGAATAATGGGTACCTGCCAAGCTGTAAGTTATCTCGTAAGAATCATTCTTATCGGAACTGTTCGTTAACATGGCGACCGAAAAAAAAAAAAACAGGGTATCAACTGCAGTGCCAGTATCGCTCATTTTGCATGAAAGGATGAAGCTTTACTACTTGAGAAGAGTGCATCCTTTCTGCTTAACGACAAAGTCATCGTCAGTAGGCAAATCTTCCTATAATTCGTCTTCTCTTACAAGGGAGCAGTGAGGTGGTGAGTGCCGCCGCAGATGCCGCTCTCGAAAACCCTCTGATTCATGAATGAAGAGTGCATTTGCAAAGCTGACATTCGCGGAGTCTGAAGGGGCCTGTTGTCAGCAGCAGACACTCGTTCCTTTCGACAGCCTTCAACGGAAGGCGACGGGACAAGCGCGTCGGTTTCTTGAAGCTCCTTCTCGCGAGAATTTCGGACCATTTGGTGCCATTTGGTGCCTACCGAATCGACTCGACCGAGGACGCAGCTCGATCGAAGATGCATATAATGTGTTTTCGGCGGTGCTATGCATATCAGAATCCATCTCGGCCGCCGAACTGTTTAGTCTTCGTGACTCGGAATCGAGTTTCCTGGAAGAGTGATTGGAGTATCCTTCAGCTGTAACAATTAGAACCGCAAGAAGAGCTGTAAACGAGTCACCAACGTTCACGAGGCATTTCAAATGAAAGAATCGGCATCAAATGATCTTCCTCCCTATTTTTTTCCATAAATTCCACTGTCCACGATAGACGCAGGGGATCACTAGATCGTCGATTTTACGATCTGTTGAGAACTTATAGTTGCTAGTCCGACCCACATTTCAGGAGTAATCCGGAAGGACGAATCCTGATTTTCATTTCATCACCTGCATTCAGGTTGATTTCCGTCGAGTTGATCATATTTTCTGTTTCCCATCTTTCCTTCCTGGTTTCAATCTGCTGAAACAGGAATGGAACCGAGAAGGGATTCTTCCAATTGGCCCAGTCCAACCGAAATGATGTAACGAAAAATAATTTATGTAAATCGTAAATTATTTTTTTTGCTGACTTCTCATCAAGGTCTAAAATACCAGAGTCAGAAATGAGGAAAGACTTCCCATGCCTAAAAACTAGGAAAAAAAAAACTCAGCTCTAGATCGCAAGCTGCAATTAATGGAGTCCCAAAGCAATGCATGGAGGAAAATCAGCTCTGAGTCGTTTCTGCCAAAGATAGTTGAGTTGTTTCACCATGTTTCTCATGTCTCAGTTTCTCAGTTTTCTCAATTTCGTTACGTTTCGTAGTTATTTCCCTCATAATGAACGAAACATATAGATTTCAGAAGGAACTTACAATTTTGCGACTATCACTCGTGCTCTCCGGTTTCAATGGCCTTAGCCAAAGGAAGAGAATTTTCGAGAGTTTTTGTTGTCAACGAGTGATGCAAAAACGTGCCAAGATTTTTGCATTCATTTCTTAACTTCCAGACGAGGCAGAGGCCTACAAATGATACCAAGAACACATCTATCTTTCCTCTCGTCCCCATGAAACCCCCGAATTTCTAGCTATCAAAGTATACCCACAGCAGCCATTCGACTGAGGCAGCTCGAAATGTTTCCTAACATGCTTCAACTCGTCCGAAAAAGCGCAATGGGTCTTTGCACTGCACGTCGCACGTCACCTCGCCTTCCATCAAGTGACGGACTAAGCGGATCTCCTCCGCGGTGAACTCATTAGAGGCCTGTTGAATGCTGGCTCTCTGTTCGGCAATGGAGTGATCCATCTTGGATCACTCGACTCTCCAGCTAGACTTTAAGCGTCAAGAAAGACGTCAGCTTGACGTCATATCGCACTTGCTCGGTAGCTCTCCCCCCCCCCCCCCTTTGAAGCGTGCTTGATATGAAAAATGTCGAGCTGTCTTAGGTGAACAGCTGCTGTGGATGTACTCTGGTGGTTATACATTTTTAGTTGTCATGGGGGAGAGAGGAAAGACAGATGCATACGTGGTATGATTTGTAGGTCTCGCCTCGTCTGGAAGTTGAGAAATGAACGCAAAATCTCGGCGTGCACTTTTTGCTCCTATCGGTATTTCCCTGACATATTTCCGAGCCAATCGTGGGTGATCATGGATCATGAACGAGAACCTAAGGGAAAGTTAAATGATGGAGAAAAAAAGACCCGTAAAAGTCAAATGATACGAACAAGCTTTGAAACACTTGTTTATAACTTAGTTGGAGTTTTTCAACAAGTAGTTCAACATCCCTACAACCAGGGGTTGGGGTGAAGCAATGAGGTCACCAGAACTCCTTCGCAGCGGGGAAACGGGGAATTTGCTGCCCCGTGTAACCGACGAAGAGTCGTGCAGTAATCTGACCATGCTTTAAGTTCGTTAGGCTTTAAGTTCATGTTAGTTATGACGAGCTCAATGCCAGTGTCATGACTGAAAGATTTACACAAGAACGCGGAATTTATGCATTCACTTTGAGGCCGACACCCCTCTCCATTTCCTTTTGCAAGTTGGGAAGATCTCCATCGTAAGCCGACTGATCATGTGCGACAGGCAGGGCCGCCCAGAGTGGGGGGAGGGGGCAAAGGGGGCAATCTGCCCCGGGCCCCACGTATCAAGGGGACCTCAGAGGGGCCCCCAAGGGGTCTCCGGCTTAGTTTTGCCTCAGACCCCTGGAAACCTTTGGGCGGCCCTGGCGACATGATTTGAATGTATGTAAGACTTACAGGGATTTAGAGCAATTCAAAACCTAGATGACTCATTCGAACTGAATTTCTCGAGATCCAGCGAATGAATCCCGACGCAGGACATTTCCACCCTCGCCTGGAACCTTCTCCTCTCTTCCCAGGAGGTCGACGAGGAGAGCGCAGCGGAAGCAGGCGGTGCCACCGGCGTGTCGAAAGGGAAATCGGAATCCGAACTCCAAAAGCAGATCATGCCTCGGAGGAAGCACTCGGAGGACTGCCCCTGCCCCGTTCAGGACGAAGACTCGGCGCCTCTCGCCCCGTTGTATTCCGAATCGAAGGCGCTGAGGACGCATCCGACTTCGCGCTCCAAGTCGAGAGCTTCCGTTTGAGGGTTCCGTGAACCTGACGTTGAATCCGGCGGTGAATCGTCCACTGTCGTCACGTGAGGATATATCAACTGTACATTACTGTATTGGATATGCGACATGATATGGTTCTCTCACTTTCTCTCTCTTCTCATTTCTCTCCTTGGAGCAATGTGGGAAACTGAGTGGGTCGTGGAATAAATGAGTTGATATTTGCTATAGTTATCTTAAACAAGCCGTCTGTCCTCACTCTAAATCGTTCCAATTCAGCAAATTTTGTTGTTAGTGACCAACGCTACTATGTGTGGGCCAAGCCTCGCCAGTAACATGGGATCACCACACGGTCGTTCGTCTCGGATCGCTACGACCCATATCCAATGGAGGACGTATATTCCGTGGACGTATATGAGACACGTATAAATGATGTACGAGGGTCGGCTGAGAAGTTCTCGACCTAAATAGGAAGGAGTAAGGATAGAGCACTCTTACTTCAACACTCTTCAACACACAGGCTGTTCCGAAAGTTTCTGACTCACTAAAATAAAGATGGAGACGAGATTGACGGGAATACACTAATTTAACTGCATTCCACGTGGCCAAGAATACCCAAGGTACCAACTCCTACATCAATATTTGATATGGTTTCCGCGGACCTCAAAGAAACCTCGGATCAGCGTCTCAACCAACCGACGGATGACGCTCGTCTCGTTTGTTTCTCACTCCACTTAAAACCCCGGTAATGACTGACGCCTGATTTATGAGGAGGGGCTGACGCTGGAACCTGTGGCACAGGTGTTCCTGATGCTGACAGTTCCTCGGTAAATTCTTCTCGACATGTACCATATTCTCTTGAACGGCGCGGAATGCGAAGCAAGCCTCCGAAGCATCCGCCTCCGTCCTGCATCAGCACAGCCTTTTCTTGGTCTGAGCAGATCGCCCGGATCTTCGTGTAGCCCCTGTAAATAAGCAGAATGTTTTCACTGTAGCTGGCATAGCATTTAGCTACATCTTGTGTGGGTGGGTCAAAAACTTTCGGAACACCCTGTCGTCTCCAAGGACTTGTGTACACTTATTCCACTGGCGGCAAAAAGCCATCATTCTATTTACGTTGAACGATACTTCCTGTTTGTTGCACCAGTCCCTCGCAAGATCCGCAACCCGTCCGTTATCGTTAAATTTTTTGCCACGAAGGTGCTTCTTCATCTGAGGGATGTGGTGAAAGTCAGCAGGGGCTAAAACTGGCGAATAAGGTGGGTGGACGAGCAGTTGAAAGCCACCGCCTTCGATGGCGCTCGATGCAACGCATCGGAGAGTTCGCGGTGTGTGCGCAGAGAGTTTTTCACAAACCAACATCGAAACAAAATGCGTGGGAAAAGAAAAAAAAATGTAAGTATTTCAATTAAGCTTGGTAACAGACACGACAATAAATAGTTTTGCACTAAAACATGTTTTGGGCTGTATTGAATGCCTCATTCCCAGTTAGGCCGAGAACTTTTCAGCCGACCCTCGTATGTATTCCTCACATTTCGGGATGTCCATTGAATGACAGCTAAGGGACGTCCTCCAGACCTCTCGTCCTACGCCAAAGTAAAATCTTCTGTGGACATGCCAATTCCATGCCTTCATTCTATTTTTTTTTTTCAAACGAGAATGTCATGAGTGGGTAAATATTATCCGAGAGGACGTGCTCCTCAGGCTGTAACTGTTCGTTGCTGAGGCATTTCGATTTAGAGAGGAAAGAGATGAAGCTCCTTCTCCATATTTGAGGTTCTGGAATGAAATGTTTACCGAAAGCGAGTCATCCTTTGTATCAGAGAGAGACAGGAGCTTCCATTATGTTCTCAAAGGGTCTTACGCATTCCCCTGTGTTCTTCATCGACGTCTCGGTCTTAACGACAGACAGGAGCCAGCTCTCACACCTGAGCAATGGGGGGAGGGGGGGGGGGGGGGAGAAAATGCCTATAAAAAGGGGACCAGCACTCGCNGGGGGGGGGGGGGGGGGGGGGGGGGGGGGCAGAAAATGCCTATAAATAGGGGACCAGCACTCGCATTTAGTAGATCCATCCGGCAACGGCAGAGAAGAAAACGATCGGTGCAGGTGCATTCGTTTCGGCAGCACTCGAGTCCATAAGGAAAGAGCACGGCTCGCATCTGAGTTTGAATGCTTTCGTATTCCATTCCGGTCACGTCTGCTCCCACAAACGGAACCGGCTCGAATCGGATGAGGGAAGGAAGACATCATCTCCAGCTGCTTCATTTCCCTATGGTCTCGTATCTCTAATATGTTCACGGGATTAATCGAGGGGACAGATGAAACCGCAGATTGAGGCAACTTTTTCGACTTCCTTACGTTATTCAGCTACAGCAGGAAATATTTTTCTTCCATTACGGTACGTTCCATGTTGCATGGAGAACTCACTGCAACGTTATTGTTTCCTCGCAAAATCGAATTCACGACCCATCCAGATGATCGACAGCACAGAAACTTGGAACCCTGGCATGCTTCCAGTCTTACAGTCTTGCATCACGAACCCGGCCAGAAGCGATTCTTCTCTTCTGCCTCTGATTCCCTCGGGATTGAGACTCTCGAGAAGTTGAATCGTGTGGGACTCTCGTGACTTTCCCCTGACAATACAAGCAGTCTTCCTCTTCTTGCAAACGTTACGTAATCGTGCAGTCACAGCCGCTCGTGTTTTTGAGCTGCACAAAAATTCTGCACTGGAACACCTTGAAGGCATGAACGATAGGACAAAACTATTCTTTAAATTTCTTCCATGCAATGGCCTCGTCAGTGAAACAGACCATTCTGACTTCCGCTCAAACTCACATTTTAATTGTAAGTAGCCGTGAGATCGTGAAAATTCAACGAATGGGTAAGGGTGATATAACCTCAACATAAAGATACAGGAATTTTCGATCGAGCAACAGCGGTTGTTCCCTCCTCGGTTCTCGTCTGCAAGCGAACAGAGCACGGGGCAAAAGCCAACAGGCAAGATGAATGGAACCTGTATGAGCTGACCCGAAGACGCGGCATTTCGCTCAGCTGTTTATGAAAAAAGGCGGATTTGCGGCTGTGACGACGTGGATGATGTCATCGGTCCACCGCACGGGCGCGTCTTTTTTTCTAAACTTTTATCTTTTTTTCGTTGCCGAGGCTTCCAGCGTCCCATGTCGTCATGTTTGGGCCGACCCGTTCGGCGCTTTCGCAGTTCGCCGTGTTCAGTTGGCAGCTGTTTACCCCGAGAGTGACGTCCTTTAATTACGCGGTCGTGTCAAGCGCTGACAAGAGGTGTCGGCGCTTGACGTTTCCCAGCATCTGCGAGCGGGGAACTCCAATCTCACAGAGGGAAATTGGAAAATCGGTTCAAGGTTCAGGTGAGGACGTCAAGAGGCAATCCTGCCCATTATGGCATCCCGTGTTAAGGTCGATCGTTCTTGCACCGTAAGAAAGGCCTACCCCTCTTTAAGACAGTTTCGTGGGAGCATTTCCACCTACTGCCTCGTCACTTACGTCTGCGTTGTTCCCATTTTTGCTTCGTTCATGAAGTCATCCAACTTCCTCTTAAAGCTATAGTCATCGTCACTTGACGCATTCCACGCATTCACTACCCCACAAGTAAAAAAGTCACATCACAACATGAGCTTCACCTGGATTTAAAAACACGACTTGAGTTAGTTCCCTGCCTTTCTTCCGCTGCCATCGAACAGGAAAAACCTACCACGCTTTCCGTTCTCGATCCCCTTAATGATCTTACATGTCTGGATGAGGCCAGACATTACGAACTTCATTACGAACTTCAACCCCCCCCCCCCCCCCCCCCCCCCCCCCCCCCCCCCCCCCCCCCCCCCCCCCCCCCCCCCNTGGTTTTATAAGCCTCAAGCAGGATACTTTTTAGGGCCACCTGGTGTATCTTGACAGCTTGTGGTGTTTTCTAGATATCAGTCACTCTCTTTGTCCAATGGCAATTTGCTCTTGAATTCAAAACTCATAATGTTATAAAATGAAATATTGAAAATTGTTTGCATGTATGGGGTGACATAGAAACATTGAAGCAATGTTAATGTTTTGTCTTTTTTTTGTGCTCCAAAAACAGTGTGGTTTTGCACAAATACTATTCAAGATCTTGCAATTCAAATGCAACATGTTAGAGCTTAGGTTTCGAATATAGTGCCCTTCAAATGGTCATGATATGCTTCACAGAAAAGTGTTTTTCAAAGTTCTAGGCAGTTGCTTCATACAATGTTGGGGTTATTCTTGCTACTTCTGCACTGTTTTCTTCAAGTTCCTGTAACATGTGAGGCTTATTTTGGTACACCTTTTCCTTCAAACTGTCCCATAGAAAGTAATCTGGTGCAGTTAGATCTGGAGATTTTGCAGGCCATGAAATGTCACCAAACGAGAGAAGGTGTGACCATTGAACCTTGCAAAACTTTCCAGTGTTGCATCTAGTGGAGACCATTTGAAGGACACTTTCTTCCAAATCTAAGCTCCAACAGGCTGCACCGGTGGCAACATTTGGCCGGTGGGCCGATTTTTTCCTCGTAACCATCGGCCGGTGCCGGTGTCGATTGAGGATTGTAGAAGAAATCGCCTATAAATTCAAATAGGCCTAATTTGAAACCATGTGATAATAATCTGTAGGCCTCCTTGAAACGATTGAGATCATTTTTGGTCCTGTCCAGCCTGTTTGTCTCTCGATGCTTCTGTTCGTGGTTAGCTTGCTACCCATTGCTGCAGTTGAGAGCATTTAGGGACACATCCCTTGCAAAGCATTACGTAAATGGAGATGCAATGATTTCCCGTTCTTTTTCCTCGCTTTTTTCCTCCGCCGGTTCCTATAATACGGCTGTAACATAATCCCATCAATATTTTTGCCTGGGAGAAGCTGGCAGGAGTGGCCGAAGTGAGACAGGAGGACCGGCGCAGATGCGCGTCAACACCCTCACAGATTTTTTTTTTTCGCTTCGCCCGTCCTTTGGGCACCGGCACCGACACCGTTCCCATAAGCCGATGGTGCAACACCCGCGGCCGATACCGATGTTAGCCGATACATCGGTACAGCCCTAAATAAAATAAATTCTATTGTCATGTAAATTATATACTCCAGAACTTTGCATATGTCAGGGGTGTCAAATAAACATACGGCCAACGGGCAGGATCCGGCCTGCGGAGGTGGTTCATCCGGCCCGCCGCCTGTTCTTCAACAGGGGTGCGGCCCGCAGGCATCTGTAGGGTAAGGAATACGGCCCGCCGACCGATTTTGAGTTTGACACCCCTGGAATATGAAATATAAAAAAAAGCCATTGAGCTCATTCGCGTGTGAACACCGTAGTGTGCTGGGGAGGTTATTTCTTCGGTGGTGTGAGTAATGCACTGCAGATTTGTATATTCCCGAACTAATTCGATTATATAGTTAATTTTTAGAAATAATTTCAGGCTCTTTACTCAGTTATCTTTGTATCTCTTGTAATCTTTCTATTCTTCGCTCATGTAATTGCGACTCATTCATTATATTGAAGGCACAAGGCATATAATTTCAACGTATTCCACGTACTACTTTATTTATTTTACTTTCTCATATGTTTTGCCTGCTTTCTGCGTCGGGATCACTTTGTATATTCTTGGTTCTGACGTATCTGTTAGCCTCACTTGAATGTGTGTTACAAACAATATGAATATTCACTTATCCAGAAATTGAAGATCGGTCACAAAATATCGGAAAAAAAGAAGCTCAACAAGGCAAAAACTGGATTGATAAGACATGCTGAAAAAGCGCAGCATCATTCCATGGAGAAGGCAGTGCCAGCCTAGCAGCGGAAAGTTTCTCTTTCCGGGAAGGCCCTGGGACAAGGGCGGGGGGGGGGGGGGGGGGGGTACAATACAAGAACCTTCCCTGCTCCAATAATCAAGCATCACGCACTTCCTGTTCCACAAATATGCAGCGAAGAACGGAGAAAAAAAATTTTTATGCGCGGTCTCCTAGAACCGTCATTTCCGCGTCCTGAATCGTAGATGTCTACGTGGAAGAAGCATCGCTTTTTCTCACTCTCCAGACAGTTCAATAATCGAAAACGATGACTCCCTTCCTTGGGTATCGATCTTTCGTCTTTATGGCATTGCATTCATCGACTATCACTGTGATTTTGTGCCGCCAATACGATGCCTGGTGTGAATTTTGCGGATGCAACCGGGTGCACAGGGGTGAACTCAGCCAACTCATCAACCCGTGTAGAAAACGAGCTGCTTTGCCCGAATACGCAATGCCGAGCAAGAAACTTAGGTTCATTTTCCACCCTCAGTGCGCATGGCATCGCAGTTGGCCTGGTAACTGTCCACTGTTTCACCCCTTTTTCATGAGTCACCATGCCACGTGTCTTGTTTTTTTCCGATAGCAGACGACGTTGTGCTCCACTCGCGTGTCCTCAAGAATGCCAATATGGCGACTTGCAATTGGAACAGCTGGAAGTCAACCCTGCGGCCGGCATGTGCAATTTTCAGGAAGTTATTGTACTTTCTCCAACCATTGGAGACTTACGATAGAAGACAGCCTCATTATTAACCTAGGTTATGCTGTGACATCAAATTGTAGGACCGCAAGCTTCTTTCCCCTATTTGGCGTATAATCTTTGGTTTGGCAGGCGTGTGCTACTGATTCTACTCTGATTTTCCTCTTGGAACTGGCGTCTTCTGCCGGCCTTCCCGAAGCCCCGAAAATTTATTGAGAGCTTATTTCCAAATTATGAAATAAGTTTTTCTTGACATCCAGTCATGGTGGCCCATGGTTTCCAGCCTTTGTAACGTTAGATGCTCGAGGTTAGAAGTAGTTAGTGTCTTCCTGCTTTGCATCCAGTGGTACGATTCCCCATTCATACTCATTTCCTCCTTCGGAAAAAATTTATCATGTAATGAAGTGTTTTCTTCTGAGGATAAGCCAGTGCTTCTTGTATTGCCTTGGTGGATTACGACTCTCACACCTTAGCAATGGCCCCTAACATTATTAAGAGTTTGGATGAAAGAGGGGGGAGGGGGGATGAAAGTGCTCAGAGATTCACACTAGAGCTACAGGATGTCCTACAACAGGACATCAGTCATGGGTTTGGGGCTGTGCAGGACAATGAAATAAGAAAAAGAGTAATGTGTATATTTATAGTATTAAAAAATGAATACCCAGTAGGGAGGCCCCCCCCACCCCCCCAAATCCTGCATATGTTGCTGGTCTTACCTATTGAAAACTCAATACAAATGAATCTCAATGCTTGAAATGTCACTATTCAAGAGCAGCCCCAACACCCACCCTAGCAGCCCCTTCAAATTCCTTCGTACTTTAGCAATGAGCTATGTTCAATTCCTGTGTTAAACTCCAGTATCCCATGCTAAGATAGGATCAGACTTGGAGCTATATCAATGCCTTCTTGAAACTAGGAAAGCCTATTCAAACTTTCTATTGCATCTTGAATTCAGTGCCAGAAAGTACATGGACCCCCCCAAAGAATGCCACTGACATGTACATTCAGGATTTACAGCTTAAATTCATTTATAAGCTTCAGCATTCACAAGCACTTGGAGGTACTTCTTAGAAAAATGATTGAATCACTATAAATGATAATGTACATGCCCAAAATAGCTAAGTGCCACATGAGAGGGGGGGGAGGGGGTGTTAGTCAGAGAGTCAGTGCATTAGAGTCTGAATTGGATAGGAAGTTGTATTGGAGAAGAGTGGGAAGATGTTGGACTTTCAGTGGATCTTTGAGGGATTTATCATCAAGAGTTGAGACTATGCATTGTGTGTTGTCCATCCCTCCCCCACACTGACCCTTGTACAGGTATTCTTAGTCCATTATCTGACATCCAGTAATCATGTAGGAAACATAATTTAACATTGGTTCTATACCCTTCTTCTTACCCTTGTCACTATTGATCTCTTCCTATGCTGAACATTGGAATATACTTACTGTATGCTTTAAAATGAGAGTCAGTAGTTAATTATCAAAACCTCAAACACACTAGCAATCTGAGAGTGATAAATGCTAATTCAAAATCATATTTGAGCTCTCTAAACAATAGGAAATGTGTGTTCCTTTCAAATTTTATGGGGATCATTAGATCTTAGTTTTATACTGTGCATTGTCATGAGGACTCAACCTTCTGTAATGCATTGTTCAAGGACATGAACAATTCATGGAGTCCTTTCCTGTATTTACCCAGTACTGTACATAACGATATTTTACAGGATGGGATGGGATGGCATTCTTCATCCCAGGCAGTGCTTTAACCTGCATTGTATGTAAAATTGATTTAGCAAAGGATCTCTTGCAAAAAGATAAAGGAAAATAAGTGTATTTTGATCAAGTAAGCCTTCAAGGGACATGGCATGTGGCACCTCAAGAGAACTATGTCTACCTCCTCTAGTCAATATTCTAAATTGTCCTGCATCTCTTTTGTGAATACCTTTCATCCACAATGTCACAAACATAATCAAAGAGTAACTTTCCCTATTCTCCTAGCTGGACCTGACTGCCCCTCCTTTTCCACCTCCATCTTCTCCCCCCATCTTGCTTCCCAATGTGACAGAAATAGTAGGAAGTTTATTTACATCCGAAGCTTTGGCCCAAAGTCTACCTTGGACCATTTCCTTGGGTTGTCTGTGCTGTTTCATTAGTTCCTCCAATTTCTTCATCATCAATGGCCCCAAAGGAAATCTCTAGATCATAGCATTTTACCTGCTGCATGGTGTCATCTACCTCATCTCTTGCATGGTCTGCCCTTCCAAATTTTACAACGGTGAAACTAGATTACATATGGGTATTATTTTGTGGAATATCTTTGTGGAATTCATGCTAAATCAGCTGAGCCAGTTCAATCTTACAGCATTCTTATAAATAATTTCAGTGGTATTATAAGAGTCCAAAGCCTCCACCTTTGTACCTATCTCAAGATTATTATCAACTGTAGGAGAACAATCTTGAATTCCAACTTGGTACCTGCTCCCCAATATGAGCAATCCTCTCATCCACTTCTTATTTGGCTCCCAACCTCCTTTCTTCTATTCTTTCTCTTCCTTTTCCTTGAGTATTCTTGCTTTTTGTTGCCTTGAGGTGCCACATACCAGATCCCTGAGGGCCTACTTTCTGAAGTATTTTTTATATATTTTCCTCCATCTTTTTTGGTGAGACTCTATAACATGATTACTAAGGGTATGAGGAGTAGGGGATCCCCTAACCCAAATGTGAAGGCGTAATGTTATAATGTAATAATGAAATTTGTGTTAGAAACCCATAGCAACCATGTCATCAGTTATCCTTCACAGTTAAGCCTTTCACATGCTGACATTTCATTTTACCAAATCCCGAGGTCAAGAGAGAAGGGGGACCTACAATAGAGATTTGAACTTCTCTATTATCCATTGTCTGTATATCTGCCTTGTATGGAAGTTTAAAATGAGACAGATGGGTTAGGTCTGGCATTTATGCTTACCTGTAGAAGTTGCTATCACAGAAGCCACTCTCAGCTTGAAACAATGTGACATGCTCTGGTTATGTTCAACTTAACCTTGTAACTACTAGAATGCAGAGGATCATATGTTTAACTCCTTGTTTAATCTCTTCAATCCCTAAGAATCTCTTCAAAACACTTTGCCTTTTATTATCACATGTCTTCATGAAAATGCAGAGTATCAGACTTTTCATGTTTATAGTGCTGCCTACACAAATGGCTAAATTTTTGTTTCAGGATCCATTGGACACAGAATGGTATTTACAGGGTTAAACTAATTGATCTCGCAATGGTCTGCTGTGGAAAACAGTATGACAGATAATCTTATTCCCATAGACACCCATTATGAAACCAGATCAGTTCAAAGTTGAATAGATCTGGTGCATGCAGTCCAATTATATACAATAAGAGAAGCATTTTCTACTTGACTGAATATGGCAGTTTCCAGCAATATCTAGGATGTTTCCCTTGTCAAGATATTTGGCTGGGAAGCCAAACATTTCACTTTTGCACTTTGCTGAAATTGTCCTTTTTTTCTTTCTAGAAATTTGTCTATGTTGGAGCTCAAATCGATCAATTTGTTAATAAGGAGCTGGATGTGATGACTTATCTTTGAGGATAATTCATTCATCATTCAGAAACTAGCCCTTGTATGAGAGTGGGAGCCAGGATCAATCAAAACTTTTATTATCATCTATAGGCTAGGCCTGGGCCTGGTCAGAATTTCCTCTAGAAGTTCAAATCAGCTCTTCAATTTGTGACAGGAGTAAGGAAAAAATGGGTGAGTTCAAATAGGCCATTCCATTCTTAGGCATAGTTAATGGTAGCAGCAAAGGAAGGCTACTTGGCCTGTAGGCTGAAGTAATGCATTTAATGGAAAATGTATTAAATGCACTTACTTCCATGAAATAGAATGAAGTAATACAAAATATTCTATGTCTGATGTAGCATTTTGTCAAAGCAGATAACGTGAGTTGAGATAACCTTGTGCCACCTGATGATAATGCAGATGCATTGGGGTATGGAGGTCTATCCTTGCATGTGCAGGAATAAACCTCATTTGAATGTTCACTGCATGATCAGCAATAAAACCATTTACCTTCTGTGCAGAGGGATTTAAAATTTCATCCATACCCTACTGCAGGAGGATTTTCTGTCAGGATTTTAAATTTAGCTTGAGAAACAGAGAGTGCAGTATGCGTGCCCTACACGTCACTCTGCAGGAGATGTTTATGCCATGATGTATGTTGCATGGCACTCCACATTGAAGGGTTAAAGTGTCTTAGATTCCAAGGTTTCCAACCACCTTCCACCCTTGGGACTTTTCAACTTGTGCAGTCTTCCTCCAAATATACCCTAGCATTCTACGTATCACCCTATACACATGGTGTCATCTAGTGACTGTCAATGAGTTTTATATAGGTAATCATTAAAACCCTATAACCACCTTTGCATGCAAAAGCATGAACCATCATCTTGCTTAATGATCTGGGGTTGAAGACCAATCCAAATAGGTCTATAGAGGGACTCCTAGACCTTTTTCTGCCACAGTAATCAACAACTTTGCTCCTTCATTGAAAGAGTTCCAATATATTTTACTGCATGATAATGATGTCCTTCATCAAGCCTGAAGAGTCCCTAAAAGAATAGTGGAGGTGATCAGAGAGACTTTAAGGTAGAAGACAGACAGAAACAATTGAAATGTCCCAAATTGCATATTTTTACATGGAATTCAAAATACGTTACAGGTTATATACCAGGGGGTCAATCAAGCATGATCTATGTAAAAAGGTCTATGAACTTTTTGTTTTTCTTTGCCTTTCATGCATGTAAAGGAATCCTTCAGGGCTACATCAATTACTGCATACATTATACTCTTGTTTTATTTTTCATCCTTCAGGAGGCTTGCTCAGCTATTTCAAGAGTCTGTTTGGTAGCAGAGAAATGAGAATTCTCATCCTTGGACTTGATGGAGCTGGGAAGACTACAATATTATACAGGCAAGTTTCACCTGAGATTTTAGGTGAGAAAGGAACAAGCTTGAGCTTGTTCTTGCTTGAGCAAGAGCTATTATATTGTGTAGTGAGAAGCTTCTAATAAATACTACAGGAAATCAGATGTTATTGATATAAACATACCCAGTGAGGCATGAAAATGGAGCTCCCTTTCAAAAATGCATCAGCAAGTTCACAGTGATCATGAAACAATTTACCTTACATGACTCGCATCACACCTTGAAATATTTCTAGATGGGACTATTAAACATTATCATTGTGTACTTTTACAAGTTTTCTGAAGAATTTGATACCAAATATGTTTGACTAGCCTTGACTTGAAGGAGAAAAGTCACTGGATGCAAATGAGTTAAGAGTCTTGATGCAGCATAGCCTTCATATTGTTTATCCTGAAAACTCATGAACCATATTGCTTTTCTGCTGAGCCTTGAGTTAATATGAGTTCTTGCAAAATTGTCTGATGGTACAAGAAGGAGGATCTTATATTTCTTTGTCATGTTTGGGCAGCAATCCCCAGAAAAAAATTGCAAAGCACCAACATTTCTGAAAATTTGCAAAATGCAAATGATGTGGGCATGGATGTTTCAAATCAGTGAATATTTTCTGATTCCATGCAACTGTTCAGAGAAGCCATCCCTTTCTGTGATGAGCTGCCTGCATAGTTTCACTCATAAAACATTTTGTTTTCAAATATCTCTGGCATCTTAATAAATGTATACCATTCTCAACTTTCTGGATAGATTTCCTGGAGTTTCTGGAAGCTAGCCTAAGTGTTGAGTGTTTCTGCAATGATGTATAATACAGTGCTCTTGGTTTCACCCATAGGATGCAAGTTGGAGAGGTTGTCACTACCATTCCTACTATCGGATTCAATGTTGAACAAGTGACCTACAAAAATTTGAAGTTCCAAGTCTGGGATCTAGGTGGACAGACCAGCATCAGGTTTGTCATGGCTGGATTGCCTCTTTTTTTCCTGATATTTCATAGCAATCAGTCCCTTTTATGATTGTTGATTGAATCCCAGGTATGAGTCCTTTGAATTGTAAGCTCTGTGGTGAATGAACACTTCCTGATACCATTCTTGTTGAGCTGATCATCAAAGTATGAATTTCACTTATTAGTTCCAGATGCAGTAGGTGTACTTATGCTTTGCATTGAATTGTGACTTCAACTTACCTTGCATTGACTTTTTATAAGGCATATGCTTGAAGTCTTCAACATTAGGAGAGTGTTCAAATTGCATTATTGCACATCATTGGGAAACCTCATATATTCTGGGGCATGACCACCTGTGGAGCAGTATCTTTTTGGTATCTTTCCCCCAATTCTGAAATACAATCCCTGCTCACTTACCCTTTGCCATTTCCCTTTGTCTTTGCCATTCTCTGAAATTAAGCTACATTTTGGAGTCAACTGAGTATCCTTCTGGGATTGGGTAAATATTGCAACATGTCAAATACCAGGTAGCTTTAAAAAAAACTCATCCTGTTTGATGCATTATAAAACTCATTGTGGATGATCTAGGTTCATGATGTTTTTGCATAACATCAGAAACACTACAAAATTAGTTATCTGAAAGGTTCATGTACCTATGTTGTGTGAATAAAATTTGTCAGTCGTTTAAAGTGGAGTAATAAAATGTACCTTTCCATGCATGAGGTGGATGGAGTTTCAGGACAGCTTGATTGATTTTTTGCACTTGATGTGCAATGTGAAACCAAAACATCATGAGCGTAGGCCATCCACAGCTGGTTTTATAAGCCTCAAGCAGGATACTTTTTAGGGCCACCTGGTGTATCTTGACAGCTTGTGGTGTTTTCTAGATATCAGTCACTCTCTTTGTCCAATGGCAATTTGCTCTTGAATTCAAAACTCATAATGTTATAAAATGAAATATTGAAAATTGTTTGCATGTATGGGGTGACATAGAAACATTGAAGCAATGTTAATGTTTTGTCTTTTTTTTGTGCTCCAAAAACAGTGTGGTTTTGCACAAATACTATTCAAGATCTTGCAATTCAAATGCAACATGTTAGAGCTTAGGTTTCGAATATAGTGCCCTTCAAATGGTCATGATATGCTTCACAGAAAAGTGTTTTTCAAAGTTCTAGGCAGTTGCTTCATACAATGTTGGGGTTATTCTTGCTACTTCTGCACTGTTTTCTTCAAGTTCCTGTAACATGTGAGGCTTATTTTGGTACACCTTTTCCTTCAAACTGTCCCATAGAAAGTAATCTGGTGCAGTTAGATCTGGAGATTTTGCAGGCCATGAAATGTCACCAAACGAGAGAAGGTGTGACCATTGAACCTTGCAAAACTTTCCAGTGTTGCATCTAGTGGAGACCATTTGAAGGACACTTTCTTCCAAATCTAAGCTCCAACAGGTTGCACTTAAATTGTAAGGCTTTTACTGTAATAATATTTGTAAACTATACTGTTTTTGGAGCATAAATACAAAAATAACAAAGCATTTACATTGCTTCAATGTTTCCATGTCACCCTGTATTATCTCAGGTGTTTTTAGTGGATTCACTCATAATGAAGCTGTGGTTTTGACGTTTGAAAAATCTTGAGCACATGTTGGGAAATTTATGAGGTCATGAGTTGGAAAACTTGGGATGGCTTTAGCTACGCCATCAAAACTCATTTAGCTTCATGGAGCGATGAAATCCCTTTCCAGTTTATGTCCTAATAATATATAGGGATTTGCTGACATGAAAAATATTGACTACCAGTACTTGTGTTTGATCATGTTTAAATTCTTGACTTGAATGATATGCTTTATGTAACTGGGAATCAACTCATCTCTCCTTTTTCTTTTTAGACCCTATTGGAGGTGCTACTACTCAAATACTGATGCAGTGATATACGTGGTCGACTCAGCAGATCGAGACCGCATTGGTATCTCAAAACAGGAACTTGTGTCCATGTTAGAGGTTAGTGCTTCTAGTAAATCGGGGGGGGGGGGGGGGGGATTTTCTTAGTCCATCCTATTCGTGTGCTCTCAGGGCATGGCTAGATACAATATATTTGTTAAGCTGTTTTGGACAGAGAATTCTTATTCCTGCAAATATAGAATCTTTCATAAGCAAGATTCTTTATTGAACAACTTGGAATTCTAGACTTTGAATATAGAAATCCCAAAAATCAGAAATTGAGTGAGAGCAAAATGGAGAATTATGTAATTTACCTGCCTATGATTCCTTTACTCTCATCAACAGGTTCAGTAATTCTTGTTGGTATATAATGAAATTTGATTCCATGCATTCCTGAAATTTCATATAAATGGCCCATCAGGATAGGGTTGGAATAGTTCTCAGCTAGGAAGAGGGTTAAAGAGATGAAGAATCTCTCTGTGGTCATACTTATGCTGAGGTCTACTTTATACTCTTCTGCATCCTCACCTCACAATCTGGTTTGCTCTTGTTATGATGCATTTTTAATTTCTTTTATTTATGGCACATCTCTCAAATACTTTTATGAAACTGTACAATGCTGGTTTAGCAGTGCTTCAGACAGTTGGAAAGAGCACCATGTGTTCTTATGAAAACTTGTGGAAACATTAAATCTCTCACCAACATGCAGACTTCAAATTTTATATTTCATTGACATTATTCCTTCTCCTCCAATTACTATAATTATTATTAGTATTCAATTTATGGGATTAGGTGGGATCAGGACTAGGAAATGGGTAGAACTGAGTCTTTTAAGTCTTTAAACAGCATGAATGGGAGGACTTGGGACCAGAGCAGTATGCATGGAAGATGGTGGGACTGGTTAATTTTTTTTATATTTCACACTGTATCCTGTACATATATATTGTCTACCATGTCCCACCTACAGCTACTGGAAAATGCAGAAGAAATGGAAAAAAGTGTGATTTAAATAATAAATTAGGACTGTCAATCAATTAAATTTTTAAATAGATTATTTGCTAGCATGTTTAATAGATTAATCAGTCTATTAATTGGACTTTAGTTCTTCCTTGAATCATGTCCTAATGTTGGTCATGATTTGGCTTGTGTCATGTCCAACACTTAGGTAAATCTCAGGAAGTGACTCAATGACATAGCAGTTACCGTCCATACATACACTATTTCAATATGACACATTCCAATCAGAAAGAAAATAATTACAATGTAATCAGGTGAATAAATGTAAGCAAAGAAGTGCACTGAGGGCAGTTGCCATTTAGCTAACCCATGCCGGAAGGATGCAAAAATGTAACCTAAATGATTGGAGGTGTACAGTGACACTTTGTTATGTGGAGATTTAAAGATTCATTATCAATTCATAGGCAACACAGGATGGAAGAGCAGAAAAAGCAAGGAATAGGAGAGGGTTTCACACCTTTGTTTCCCCAGGCTTCTCTCCCCTGCTCTCAGCTTTCCCCATCTCCCTGTTACTTCCCAGGGGCTCCCACAGACCTTTGATGGCACACTTATACACGTGCCTCTCACTCCTAGTCTTTACATTATCCTCTTTCCTGCCTCTCCTGTAAGTGTAAGTGCACTAGCAAAGGCCTGTGGGAGCCCCTGGGAAGTAACAGGGAGATCAGGAAAGCTGGGAGCAGGCAAGAGAAGCCTGGGGGAATGAAAGTGTGAAACCCTTTCTTATTCCTTGCTTTTTCTGCTTTTCCATGTGTATCATCACATCTTTCCAGTTGTCAGGATAAAAATGCACAATATCTGGTTCCTTTGATGGTCTCCATTTTTTTGGGTGCTGGATTAGTAAAACTTTTGGCTTAAATCACTACTCCTTTCCTTCCAGGAGGAAGAGTTGAGAGGAGCTGTGTTGGTTGTGTTGGCCAACAAGCAAGACCTCTCAGGTGCAATGAGCGTTGCAGAGGTCCATCAGGCGCTCGGATTGGATGCCTTGCGTGCCAGAACATTCCAGATTTTCAAAACAAGTGCTACAAAGGGGGAAGGGCTTGACACTGCCATGGAATGGTTAGCCAATGCCCTAACCAACAAAAAGTGATTGATTTTATATGCACTGTGCCCCTTGTCTTTGTTCAGGGAAAATCTCCCCCACTACCCTGTCATCCTATGTATTTTTCAAGGTATGAATCAAATTTTATTATATCACGGAGTGGGGCTATGACTATGATCGATTACACACATACATTAATGAGTGCTATCCACCACTGGATTTGGGTTCTTTATTTCAACAGAGAATGGCCTTTTCCCAGTGACAGGAATGGAACATCATGATATTGAATCCTAATAAATTGATTCTTTTTGCTGATAATGCTCTTTTTTTATTGCATATCCTGAATATTAATTTGTAGAAAGACATTACCCAATCACTTGATTATGTTTCTGTCAGAGTACCATGTATGAGCCAATGGACACAGTGGGGCAGACTTGGGTACAGTGAGACACTTTGACTTTTGACACTTTGAAATTTCTCCATTTGGCAAAAAAAAACTGTTTCTTTGAATGAAGAGAACCTTGATATATTTTATAGCCAGGAATGTTTCCTAATTAAAGGATGACTTGGATTTCCAAAATTGTATGTGCTAGTTACATTTTTTTGAAAATTTATATAAATTGCCCAACTGTATCCCAGTCTCCTATTAGCAGAGATTCTGTGCTGCTGTTCACAACTACTACCACTATCTACTACTACTACTAGCTTGAGCTCTGGGATCTTTCAATAGAAACTTTGTGACAGGACCATGAAACTGCAGACACATTTGAATGGTGCATCATGCAATTGAGCTTATCTGTGCCCATTGCGGACATGTTGTGCATCTCCTGGGAAGTTTTTCATTATATCCATTTGTTTCCATTATTCATTCCTACTGTACCTCTCGCCTCTTGTCATTTTCCATATGACAGTTCCCAATATACCATCGACTCCGCATATTGGAGTACTCCAGGGACCAGCGAATCTTATTCTGTAATCCGAAATGGTTCAATAACCGAAACTATCTGCTGTATTATACCGTAAATCGGGACCGTGCAATGGTATTCCAATAAGCGGAGTATTCCATTATGCAGAGTCGACTGTATTATACTAGTATTTCATAGATGCCTACTAAGGGGCAAATGTATTTTTGTATTTTTTACATGACACATGGACTCCCAAAGACTCACTCACCAATATCTTTTTTTGTTGTCTGCTTGTGTTACATTTTGGAGACTGAAATTATGCTTACTGGTGATCATTCCTTACACACATCCATAGATCTGTAGGTAACTGCTGACAGCATTGCAGTACTTATCGAATGAATTCACCGTAAGTAAGCGGTGGCGCTGAGGGCTGTGAGATGAGAGTGACATCTGTTTTTCATTCCATAAACTGTAATGCTATCCGCATTTGCGATCCCAGCTAGTTTAACTGACCACCACAGATCAGAATGAGACCTTCAAGAAGCTTCACAAACTTGACAAACTTGCCCATCAGAACGAGCAGGAACCAAATTCTTTGAACAAATTTCGAGCGAAGTGAACTTTGAGGAATGTCAGGGCACCGAAGTAAAATGCTTCGTTAGGGAATTAGCATCACTGGTGTGATTCTCCAAATTGAAGTGAATGAGAGAAAGAAAGAAGTTGGGGACGCTTGAGGATGACTTTGTACAAGGATATTCGTCCTACCTCGTGCGGATGCGATGTCAAAGGGAAGGAGTTCCCATGGCCGAATGCATGGACCATGTCGATGCAGAGGAGTCCACATCTTGCGAAGGTATAGAATGGCTCATTGCAGAACCAAGACGGATTCGAGAAGGTAGCAAATGATGTGGAAACTGCCAGAACTCGATCGATGCCAGTGTGTTTTGGCGACCGAATTGATCACGTGGAAGCTAACAAGCACATAAATCCCGCTAGGTGCTGAGCTAAAACCAGAATATCCAGCTTATAAATGTAGCCATTCCACTTGCTTCATCTAAATTTCAAGTTAATTAGCAGCAGGTGTAACCCGCGTTCGAGCCAATCCATCGCAAGAGTGAAAAGCCAATGGCCGATGTAATCCCACGGTGTTGAAAGATTAGAAGAGAAAGGATTTTCTCCGTTGCCTGTTCTACAGGCTGGTAAAAAAAAAAGTTGACCCACAAAAAGTGTTGTTAAAACTTCAACTTTATTCAAAAATCAATGATACTATAGAATTACATGAATCGATATAAGTCAAAACTATGAATGATATTTCATAAACGTAACGTATAACATTACGCATTATGCATGATCCAAGATATACTCTAAATGCTCGTCTGGATGCATACTTGGAAGCGTCTCACAACGTTATTCATGAATCGCTCAAGTTCAGTCAGAGGGATTAATCAGATTTTGACTGAGACGGCTTCCTTCAGCTCGGGGATTGTGCTTGGTCTCTCCCCTGATAGATACTGTCTTTGAGATATTCCCTAAGACAGGGGTGCCCAAAGTGCGGCCCGCGGGCCGCATGCGGCCCTCCAAGGGCTTTTGTGCGGTCCGCGAGGAGTTCTGGAAAACAAATGAATTTGTTATGATGATGTAAATGAATGAACGATTTTAGCGCTACAGAATGAACGACTAGGTTTAAATTCTCTCGCGGGTAAGTACAGTCTATTCCCAATGACCATTTATTATACAGCATGCCCTTTACAGGAAAAGGATACAAGATGGGAGGAAGTGGAATATACAGGATTGGTTATGGACAGATGGTAGTTCTTCAGAGGTTGTTGAAGTCCAGGTCTTGGGGTTGGGTGGGTCCGCGGCCAGCCACCAGGTGGTGTTGTCAGGCCAGGGGTTGCTGAGGGAGGTAAAATCATCTTACGCGTTCC